>JAAAKE020019971.1:0-10426 GCA_010014785.2 Anisolabis maritima | reverse complement strand
GAGCCGCGGCCGGGCCGGCCGGCGCCCGGCGGCGTGGGGGGGGGGGGGGGGGGGGGGGGGGGGGGGGTGGCGAAATTCATTCGAAAAATTGGCCAGGGCCTCAGCTCGAAAAATTAGTGCCTGGGTCATAGATCTATAAATAGGATCAAAAACTTATTATTAAAATTTTATATCATTAATATATTCTAAGGCCTGAAAAAAGGAAAAAGATGAGTATTCAATAAAAAGACAAATTCATTTTGGAACGTAAATCACACTTTCATCAGAAATTGTCTCAATTAAATTTCATATAAAAAATAAAATATATTTCATATATTATAAATACAATAGAAAGGATATTCATTCGTTCTCTCATCAATTATGAAATATTAATTGAAATTGATTAATTAATTTGGTTTGAATGATATATAAAACAATTTCCTATTTTTTTATTATTATTATAAAATAAATAATTTATTAGAAAAATGCAAACCTTTAAAAATAAAATAAAATTTTTATAATATAATTCGTATAGACGACATAAAAAACAAAATTTTATACTACTTGTGCTTTTTGGCCATGAATGGGGAGGGGGCTTAGATTTTTAGAACTTTTTCTCCTCCCTCGAATCAACTCAATTATACTTGTAGATTTTATTTACAATAAGTCGTTTAATAGACTAAGCTCATTCTAAAATTTTGATACATATAGTAGAAAAAAATAACGTTTCTTCTTTCACTAAGATCATTTTTATTTTTTAAGATTTTCTTGTGATTTGTCTTCTTAGAAAAAATTAATAAAAAGGGTTTTTTTTTTTTTTTGAAATAATGTTAGAAAGGGCTAAGTAAATTGGACAAAAGGTACATTTGTGATTTGACACCTAAGCGAGTTTCTGGCTCCATTTGCCAATCAGATCGAATTGTGTAGTAAATGGACATAAAGGCCATAAGAAGAGAAAGTGGGCCGACTGCTGAACAATCTCCACCCTCGCATTGCACAATTGAAGTTCGCCGTTTGCTGTTCTTTTCGTTTGCCGTTTTCTGTTTGCTGTTCTTCAATGCAAAAGCCGCCAACGCAACGACCGACCCACAGCACAGTCCAAGAGACGGCCTTGGCCATTGTCTTGCAATTAATGACTTGTTCCAGAGCTATCTCGGATCGGTTACGAAGAATACCATAGCCTGGAGAAGGTTGTTTCCACATCTCACCTTCATCAAACTAGAATACTATGTGTCTTAATCATTTGACAAAAATTGACTCTACCAAAACTGTATGGGAGGCATCGGTTGTAAAATTTTATTTAAAAGCTACAAAAATTCTTAAAATATTCTTTGTGAATCAATGCTGTAAGTGTATGATAGTTTTAAAAAATTTTAAACACTATACTGTTCAGTAAACAATTATTTCTTAACGTTAATATGGTATGTGCATCTATTCACTGATTGCTGAATTCATTTAAAGAAAAAAAAAAGTTAATAGAGCCTTTCGTACTGGATTTTCATACTGGTGCAGCGCATGCGCTTTGAGAATTTGAATTCATATGCTGCTCATGCGCTAAATGGTTTGAAACCAAGAAAGAAAGTATCTATTAAAATTCTTTTTCCAAATTCACAATTCGTCTCTCTTTCTATTAAAGTAGTTTTTTCAGGCTATGAGACGGGTTTGCTTTAATTTTTAAACCGATCCTGAGAATAATTTAGAAGAATAATATTTTTCGTGCTATAGCATAAAGGTTATAAGGTTCCAAAAAAAATTGTATATTGATAACCCCCTCCCCACCGCAAAATTTTTCTATTATTAATATTATATCACCATGAACTTCTAAAATTTCGATAAATATAATAATTTTTTTTCTAATTTAATTTCCAATTTAAAAATATATTTATTTCATTTTTTTTATTTTACTCTAAAAATACTTTAAAGGTCGCTTATCCTTTTCTATTATTCCGTGTCACTCACTGATTTTGGATAAAAAAAAACTAATAACTTTTTTATTCAAGGTCTTGTTCAGAAAATCTACATAAATAAAATAGGTTAATTATTAATTTTGACATATAAATTGTCAAATTTACAAGCAGGGAAAGATATTTTATTAAAATTATTAATTATTAATTAATTAATATTCCTTCCTATTGGAATTCCATATAATCAAATGATCCCATTTTTGAAATATGTATATCTAATCATGACACTGAAATAGAAAAGTTTATTTATGAATTGTAAAAATTTATTTAATTAGAAAATATGCAACCAGGTAATCTTTTAGACAACATGGTTTGTCTTCTTCAGATCTTCAGACGCGAAAGAAATATTGTAATGATATATCTGGCTTTAAAAATTTTGTAATCTGTTAAACTACTAAAAAGGCTTTTATTTTTTCAATAGGCGATATATCTTTAAAACAATAGAGGGTAAACCTATTATTAAATAAATAAATTATAAAAAATTTGTATTATTATATAATTTGTTAGAAAATTGATTTCAATTTTTTTTATTTATTTATTTATGATCGTCAAATGTCTTAGAGTCATAGAGTTTTAATATATATATTGGTGATTTGAAATGCGATTTTTTAGCCAAGTGAAGTTAGATAAAAAAATAAACAAAAACATGGTTTATTTTGTAGAATGTTTTTTTTTTTTTTTTAAAGAAACAATGTCTCTTCTAGGATGTATATTCTTGTTTTCTTCGTTGTTTCAAATCAATGTTTAAGCTAAGGTCATGTTTCCAAAGCAAATAAAAGGGCCGGCTATATTTCGAAAACAGAAAACGCGTCTCCCATCCATCCCCAGCCGGAGGAGCTCCTGCTCTTTTTTTTTTGTCAACAGTCATTTGTTTGTAATAGATGAACAAATAAACCTGTTTCATTGATTTATTTTTAAACTGAATATCAACGTTAAAATTGTCTTAATTTAAAGAAAATAAAAATAAAAAAATAATATAGGTCTACATATTAAATATAAAAATCCACAATGGACTATTTTTTTTTTAATTTTTCTATTTAAAAAGAATTAATTAGAAATAGACAACCCTCTACTCAGAGAGACATCTTTGTTTCCCTTCCCCCACAAGTTAGGCTCAAGCAAATTTTTAAGTTTTTTTTTTTTTACTGGATATTGTAATTTTATTAAATTTATTTCTATTATTTGTTTACATATTCATTTAGTATTTAAAATTTTCATTAAATTATTGAATGGCATTTAGTAAAAAAATTTTTTAAGAAATTAATTTAAGTCTGGCAATGATTGATATAAATAAACAAATTTCATTTTGGAGAAATTTAATTACTCATTATTAAAAGTTGACGTTTCCGAGTGCCAATGCCTCTTCCTTCAGAACTAGTGGGATATCAAAATATAAAATTTCTCATAAATTTCATCATAATAAAAATCGCTGGATCCAAATTCTCTTGAGAAGACATTTGTCTTTGAATGAGTTATTAACAAAAGAAAAAATTCCTAAATGACTGTGGGATATTGAAAAATATTTTTGTTTCTATTTAATAAATACTGCTCGAAAGAGATAGTATTCTATTCAGAAAAAGGTCGAATAAAAAATTCAGGGTGTGAAATTCTGTTGATCCAATTAAATCCAAATTTCTTCAACCCAGCTTAGTGAAAAATTTATTCAAACTTTACTTAATATCTTCTTCTAGGTAAGAAAGTACTAACTCATCTCTCCTCAGTAACATAATTGCCCAAATGTCTGAGGTATTCGCCACAAAATAGTATAAATTCATGACAGAAGTATAAAAATTATTCACTCCAAAAAAATCTATATTTATAATCCTCAGTGTAATTTTAAAGTTATTGGGTTATCGTAATAATAAGAAAAAATTTTTCCATTCTTCTCTCATATTTCATTCTCTTCGTTCATATTTTCTCTTATTTGAAGATATACCCTCTCTGAGTATATATAGATATACGACAGGTGGTGGAGGAAAACTTGATTTCAGTGAAATATCGCTTCACGAATAAACGATGAAACTAAATGACAAGATGTACTGATGAGCCCAGGTTGGGGCCACCGGGTATCGAACCTGAATATCAACAAATTAGTAGTTATGAAGAATGACGAGCGACGGCTTGCTGAAGGCTACAGGTAAAAAAGCCCTTCACTGAAAGGTGGCCTAAGCTCGTGCATTTAACATTCCCTTCTATCATATATCTATATCTAATATTAACTTAATCAAATTTGAGGCATCTTATTAACACCTCCGCACGAATCGCCTGATGGGAAAACGTTTAAATATTTTTCTTTTATCGTCTGAAAAGATTTAATTTATAAATAAATACATCGCTAATTAGAGAGGCAAATGAAATAAATAAACGGTGTAGAGAAGTTGTTATAAACTATTTTCAGGTTTCTCATTAATAAATAAATCATATATTTAAGAGAGAAGAGGATCAGAGTTGGAAAGTTTAAAATTAATACCTCAAAAAAGATTAGAGATATTCGAATGGAAATTTTTCCAATAAATTTAAAAAGATTTTAAAAATAAATGATTATAATTGGATGTATTCCAATGCGCATGCGTGGAGTTAAAATGTTTCTTTTTTGATACTGCGCATGCGTCGTACATGAACTAATCCTATACGACGTATGCATTATGAAAATGGAAATATTTTCACTCTACGCATCAGGGGTTGATTTACTTGTTGGATCAAACGTATTAAAATATTTTTTTTTTTTGAATAAATTTCTTAGTGACATTTCACATATCCATGTATAGTGTTAAATTTTCCCTCCTCATAAACTGATTACGCGAATAACAAAAAAAAAAAAAAAACTCATTTTACGCGATTATTTAATAAAACAAAGGGCAAGTGAATTAATTAATTTTCCAATTACCTAAAATTATTTAATAAACTTATTTTAAATATTTATGAAGTAGGGCGATATGAACACTCCATCCAACTTAATTTATTACTCTCATCGGTTCAAATCTATTTTAAATGTTTACTAATCGGCTGTTAATACTTAAATTTAAAATTTAAGAACATAACATTAACCAACTTAATCACGTTAAATAGAATCATAGTAAAAAAGCTTCCCGACTTACAACCCACCGTAAGTCACTTTGGGCCTATTTATATATTTGGTTCATATTTATCTTATATAAAAAATAATGAAATTAAATAGCAAATTATAAAAAAAATACCGCTGATTCTTTATTTAACTATCACATCTCTTCCCCCCCTTCCCCTTAAATTTCTTCAAATCCCTTCTGGATCTTTTCAGTGTCCCTTGGATGCGGAACTGGCCCAGACTTCAATTAAATTTTATTCTCCTTATCATTTGAACATTCAGAACCTTCTATCCAGTAAATCCACATTCCTAACGAATTACATTTTTATTTTAATAATGTATTATAGAATTGATGGTGTTCTTTATTTGTTCTCCAAATAAAAATAATCCCAGTCATGAAGTTGTGCACGATTTCCATCGACTTTACTTATTGAGTATTCAGCCAGTTTTTAAATTAACAAGCAACGGGATTCGGTGTCTTAAGAAATCAACAAACTAAGTCCGCAATATTGTGTAAAAATCTAATAAGAATAGAAAGATGATGTTCGTTTTTCTTTAAGTTAATTCTCAATTGACAAATTACAATTATTTTTTATTTGACGATAAAAAATTGTTTGATTTTTCGCTGCTCAAATAAATGACTTCCTATCACAATTTTTTGTGCTACTTCTTAATGAATGGACCGACTAAAAAAATAGTAACAAGAAATAAAGACAAAAAGAATGAAGAATTTAATTTTATGTTTACGACGCAATAATATTTATTTTTCTTAAATAAATCTTTTATTTGAATTAGATATTAGGTAAATTAAATATATGCTTCGATTGTTACAGATTGGGCTTTATTTAATCTAGTTGTTGGTGGGATTGAACCCAGGATATCCTGCCAGAGCAGCCTGCTAGCCGTTGTACCAGTCCATCGCTATTCGACCACACCTACATATGCTAGAAGGTGAAGAAACGATCAGCTATTATTTTTTCATATTTCTCTAGCTTTACTCTTTTCTTGTGCTCCCTGTATACCAGTCTTTCCTGTCCAACTCATTAAACGTTAGAGCCAGTTTGTTCTGCTTTTCGTTCGCATCTTTAATTCATATGCCGACTTTCAGGAATTAGGCAAAGAAAGAAGAAAATTAAAACCTTTTACATTATTAAACATCTAGAAGTCAATCGGGAGAAAAGCCGGAGATTTTGAGTTCAATCCCACCAACAATCAGATTTAATATTGATTTTTTGTGGCTGATATCAAAATGGTTCTATAGACTCAGGGCTGGAACCGCACCTGGATGATTAAACGATTTTTAATATTCTATCAACATTATTTATTCATTAGTTATTAATAAAATGACAATAAATGAACGAGAAGATTTAATTTTAATTTTGCTAGAAGTTTTAGATTTAAATATAAAATTAAATTCATGAATTTGTTTTTATAAAGGCTATTTATTTATTGATCTCATAAACTTTGCATTTGCCAAAAACCTGCTGATACTGGTAGTATTTATCATGTGAAAAGTTGGATTTAATTGAAAGAAAAAAAAAATCTATTTTTATATTTTGACCTTTTTCAGAGAGGTATATTTTTTTATAATGATTATAATTCATTATTAACATTTTACCTGGAATAGATTGAGAAAGAGAGAGAGAGAGTGAGTGAGAGAGAGAAACTCATCCTATACCCACTTTAAATCTTAATAACGTTATTGTGTTAATTTCCAAAGACATAATATGGCGGCTACTTGCACCGGTTAAGATTTACGAATCGTCCAAGTTGTAAATGCAAATGAGACCCTGGCAATAGCCAGTATTGGATTAGGGCCGGCGACAATGGCGGGCCGCCGGTAGACCAGGTGTGTCTCGGTAGGCCCGGTGATTTATTCCAGGCCAAGGCGGACTTGCGAGGACAGGGTGGGTCCATTTCACCAGCTTATAAATCCAGCAGACATGCGTAATCCCATCCCCGCCCCATTTACAATAACAATTATTCCTGGATTCAACATGCCGAGAGTTGGTTTTGCATCTAAATTTTGGAATATGATGCCCCTGAATATTGCAATTCTCACTCTCTCCCAAAATTTCAAATTAATCCATGTCAGTTGAAACAACATCTGAAAATAGGATTATTTTTTTTTTATTCAAAGTAAAAGGTTATTTTGAATCGGAAGAAAGAAAGTAGACATTCACTTCCCATTTTAACATAATCTGATTATAGACTGGTACAGGTTAGCGGCCTGGTTCATACAAAGGCGAACGCAGGCTACGAATAATATATAATTTCGTTCTTTTAAAATATCTTGCAATAATTGTTATAGCGCATTTTCAGGGAAAGAATGAAATGCGCGTGTGTATCTTGCATAACCCAGAACTAGACGCAGACAGAATATATATATATAGTGTCTGACTATCCCGCATTTTGTGTCCTTAAATTAAATTAAAACAAGTTAATTCCATTTGTGGAATTTATTCAGAATTTATTAATTATTAAAAAAATGAATAACTTATGTCTGCACTTGATTTTTTTGCCCGTTTATTTCGACAATTGAACTGGTATAGTTAGTCCAAGCAAGAGTGACACATGATAAACCTACACTTTTGGACCCTAAAAAATCAAAATTTTAACTTTTTAATTGTTTACACAAAAAAATGCGCTATAACCATTCACTATATACACATATAAAAGCTTATCAAATTTTTTGAACAGTTTATTTTTAAATTTATTTTTATGTTAATAAGACCAACTCTGATAACGGTTAAAGTCCTTGTATTCTTAGTTACATTCAGAAGAGATGAAAGAAAAGTTTCATTTGACAGCAACGATAGTAAATTGGCATTATGATACTTCAATTATAGAGATTATTAATAGAAGTAAGCTAGTAATAAAAAATAATAATAATGAGCATTGGCAGACCAGTGAAGCTATTGTGACAAGCATCTGAGGACGTCTCGGGCAGCTGTCTGTCTGGAGACAGTTTTGACTGAATAACAGATGAGACTGACGATGCCCAGGCCACTATGTAAATGAACCATTCAACAAGCCATACAAGAATAACAACTACTGCGCTCACACCAAAAAACCTTCACTTTTTCATGTTATACCCCAAATTATTAAAAAAAAAAAAAAAAACTTTATTTTACCTCCTCCTTTTCGGTTATATAAAGACATCGATTAAATAAAAAAAAAAAGAATTGTATTTATCAATGATTTATAGAAAAAAAATTATTTTTTTTTGAGAGACCTTAGTGTCATAGATATACGTATTTGCTAAAGATAACATAAATAAATAGGATATATATATATATATATATTTCCTTGTTATATAAATCCAGCAGTAGAATCTAACATGAAATTATCATCTAGAAAATTGGATCTTATATAATTTAATTTTTATAGGGTTAAGTTAAGTCTGTCTTCAGTGTAGAAGAAGAAGGAAACAATTTTCGTCCGACGTTTCGGGCGCAAGTCATAGAATTTTGTTATAATATTCTATATATAACATAATAACACCGACGTGTCATTTGGGTGCGTCTTGCACCTGTTTTTTTTCTTCTGCCCTATCATTTCTTTGTCTTCAATTTAATTTTTATACTAAAATAATAAAGAAAGGGAGAGACTCAGTAAAATACCATAAGATACGCAATTACCCCCTTGAAAAGGCTAAAAAATAAAAATAAAAATAATTATTATTAATAGGCTAATAATTTATTAGTCTTGAGAAAACGAGAGGTTCCAAAATTGTACCTCGTGGAGCCCTGATACGCCAAAATTGATTTATAGATGGGGCGCGAGATGTTCCGGTAGGTAAAAACACATGCGCAGAGCGTTATTGGTGATAAAAAACATGCACTGCGCATGCACCTTACATAATGAGCATGCGCCTTGCATACTGCGCATGTGCTCTGTTTACTGTGCATGCACTTAACTGTTTCATACGGTTGGATATTGTTTTTGGAACAAACCTCTAATTTTCATGGGTGCCTCGACTTTTTCTATTTTACTCAATAAATCACTAATAAAAAAGTGAGTTATAAATACAATCATTGCTCAATGTCACGGTAAAAGTGTGCTCTTTCGTGCGAAAACGAATCCTCATTAGATCAACTTAGCTAAAGAAATAATTGATAAAGGATTGAAACGAGGAGGTTTCGGTAGCGAAACGGATTGAAAGGAAACTGAAAGGACCACCGGCTTCCGATGAAACCGTCACACGAGGCCCAACAAATTAGAATGATCTGTCGATCTGAAGGCCACCAAACATTTAATGGTTGGCTGGCCCAAAACATTTCATGCCAGTCGATTTATTTAAGAAAAATAATCAAAAAACCAGCACGCTTTTAATGTTAATTATTAATTAGCGTTAAACCAATCAATTATTTCAGGATCATTCCAAACTTTTACCTTTTAAAAATTCATAATGCAATTAAGTATTAAATTCCCATCACATCAAAAAACAACTACCTCCGGAATATATAATTTATTTAAGATTTTTTTTTAACATTCGTTTTATAGATCAAGTCTTGGTATGCTTTTGAAATTTTCAGAATTATGATCTGATTTTTTTTTTAATTATTTAAAAAAAAAAAAAGAGAATTTTATAATTTAATAATACATAGAGCGTTGTGATTAGGGAATAATTTTTTTTTTTTTAATTTTTTTACTAGAATAAGAATTAAGGGTAAAAAATTATATTGAATTTTCGGTTGTATTAAAATTTTTACTGGCAAATCCTCATAAGCGTAGGGCGTAAAGGAGACCGTTTGGAAACCTTTGAATTAAAGTTTGCTGTAAGAGTAATTTCCAAATCTTTGAAACACTCAGACGCATGCGCAGAGCATTATTGATGGTCAAAAAACATACTGCGTATGTGTCACCGCAATTGGAAATTGCCCTTAAAACCAACCTTTAACAAATCTATAGAATAGATTACAATTTTTTTCATTAATAAAATAAATATTATTTTATACTTTTTTTCATTAAAATTTATGAAATTTTAGTGAGTAAAGGGAGGGGTCCCTAAACCCATCGAAAACAAATTTCTTTGTATATATTTCATGCTTAAGGTAAAATTAAAAAAAAAAATGTTCTTTTTTTTAAATAAAAATTTTGGTATCATTTGAGTATTTTGGAAGCTATTGGACTCTCTTTGTCCCTATTCTTTCCTTTGCTTTTACAAATTAATAAATTAAAATGCATATATAATAAATGTTTAATTATAAAATCAATTTTTTTTTTTTAAATTTCAATTAGAAAATTCACAAAGATAATAAAACAACAAACTTTCAAATTATAAAATATCTTTAGTTTTAATTTGTGTATGGTATTTAAATTTTGTATGAATACCACTGAAAAATTGTGCATATTCAAAAGTCTAGACAACAAGCATTTCTTAATAATATACCGCTGTCCCAACTTCCCTTCATCT
>JAAAKE020019960.1:0-10427 GCA_010014785.2 Anisolabis maritima | reverse complement strand
ATAAGCATCTAGTATGGATCTTTTCTAATATGGCTAGAATGACAAAGTTGTGAATTGACATATTAGAAATCAGGGATTATAAAAATAAGAGAAAGGGATTCCTCTCCTTAGACCTCAACTGCTTAAGGAAAGATTTGACTAAAAATTGACGTTTTAATTAACTTTTAAATAACTGAATAAAAAAAATGAAAATTTTCTTATTTCCATTTTTTAAACTATTTGTCTGACAACCATCCCTGTATAGCATATTCGATTATTAAATTCATTTAAAAAATTAAAATCATGGACTGTTATTAAAAAAAAAAAAAAATAATAAAGTACGCTAGCTGAAAAAATTTAAATATTTTTCTTTATTAAAAGCATTTTATTTTATTGATTTTTTTTTTTTTTTTAATCAAAATAATGAAGAATCAGATATAATTTGCATTTGAATTGAAAACAAAAATTTTAATAAAACATTTCATTTTTTTAATATAGGGTTATTTGTTTTGTTTTTTGATTGGCCCTTGTGAAGGAAAAATTATCTTTTGAGGTTAATTTCATCCAATAACATAAACTTTATTGAAATTCAATATGGCGACTAGTCGATAACTTCATATTCAAAAGTTAGTATCCACTTAAATATAATTTTAGAGGGATATCAAATTGACACACTTGAATGAACTCTCTTCCTCATATCCCAAAATTATTTTAATAAATAAATTTAACTTATTTCTTTAATGAATTTTCAAGTGTGGATTTTTGGTACTCTAGCAAGACAAGAAGCCTAAATAAAAGCGCCTTTCCTTGAAGGGAAATTATAATAGAAATTAATATCAATTTTTAAAAGTTTTTCTTAAAATTCACAAATTAAATTTCATAAAAAAAAAAGAAATAAATGTAAAATGTACTCAAATTCTGGTGACTTTTTTTCTCTCTCTCTCTCTCTCTCTACTATAGACATAAAAGGGGTGAAGTTTGGGAAATCTCATTATGGTTGGTTAGAGGGATTATCTAAGGGACATCTCTTGTCCTGAATTTTAAAGTAGGGATAAGATTTCTAGAATTGCGAAAATGATCCTATTATATATATTTCAATGCTTTTTTTCGACCATCACTATTATGATTGACTTTAGTCTAAGAGACCTTGGTTCGATCTCTAGCATACCAATAACATTTTAAATAGTAGTCTGGCCCACTCAAGCTTTAGGATAACAAATGGACAGCTACTTGAAATGTTAAGCTGAAAATCTTGAGAGACCAAGATTATATTAAAGGGGTACTGACCATACGCCACCTGAATACCAGAGGGGATAGGCGAGTACCGTACCCTCAGAGTCCACGCAGGATGTGGAACCTTTCGAGGGACGATCCCTTGAGGTAACAAATTTAAATTTCTCTTTATGAGGGAATAAGCCACCCCTAAATATTCAGCAACGCCCTTAAATATTCCAGACCCATTTTTTTACATCCTTAAAATATATCTAAATTATGTATTTTTGGCGAGAAATTCACTTATTCCACTGTTGATTAGTTTTTCAAGAATAATTTTTTTTAAATGCTTATTTCTTAAATTGGCTAAAAAAGTCCAAAAAATTTCTTAAAATTAACATCATTTCTCATACATATATCTAGAAAATTTAAATAATTCTGAAAAGGGCTTGTATCATAAAAACGATTATTCATAAATAAAGTTGCGAGTTAAAAAGACAAAGAAAGCAGGCTTCAAGTTCATTAACAATTATATTCATATAGCTAAAGAACCTCTCATTATTATTATTATTATTATTATTATTATTCTCTCCTCTTCTCACTTCATTATAGGCAGGTAATTCCTTTGAATAATACTCCCATCGGATGGTGTTCAAAATTTGATCTCTGCATCGGGGATCAAAAGCCTGCCAGGGTTCTTATTTCAATTACAATTCACCTCAAACTCAAATTGCAAATTCAACAATCAAAAACAATTTAAATTAATGGAGAAAGGCTAAATTAGAGCCTTTAACGTTTGATTTAACAATTGTTCTTAACGGCCTATTTTATTACTTCTCTAAAACATAATTTTTTTAATAATACATAAATCAGCTGGTCTCAAAAAGAGAGAGAGCCAAGCCTCTAGGAAAAAAAAACTGTAATACATTCGCCAGGTGTGAGACTATCTTTAATATGAAAAATAAAATTTGATTTGAGTTGATTTTTAATAAATAACGTAATAACATTTTTACAATAAAAAAAAAAAACAAATTAAATTTTGAACGAATTTATGTCATTCCGATTTTAAATTTTTCTTGTGATATTTAACCTTACGAAAAGGTTTCTAATCTAATTTAATCTCCTACGTTCTTTTTTTTTTTTACCTTTCTCTTACCTATATTTGTAATATATACTGAGTAGGTAATGTGATGGCAAAAAAAACAGATGTCGAACTTTCAACGGAAATACAAGTTTTGATTGAGTGACAGCACATTATTCAGCTTTCCTTATCTTAAGTAAGAGGAAGTTGTGTGATGTACGTTTAGTCACACCATATTTTTTATCAATAATTTAATAATCACGAATTAAAAAAATAATAAATAAATAGCTTTTTTTATCTACAAATTCTGAGTAATCCGCCCAATAATGTCATTTGGTTGAAAAACATTTTTTTTTTTTTGAGTAAAGAAAATATATAAATTTATATATAATATAAAATATGTATTATATATTCTGTAGTTAGTACATAACAGCCTAATTTTATTTTGCTTAATGATTTGTTTGAGTTCCAAATGAGATGTCGTCTCCTTTGAGAAGCAACAAAGCAGGCACAAAAGACGATTTCCCCCTCCTCCCCCCTTCTCTTTCACTCTCACTTCAACTCTCTTACCTTCCTCTCTATCAGCCCTTATCTACAAATCAAATTAACCTGATGAAAGCCTCTTTCTGAAATTTAAAAAAGTCTATGTGTAATTTACATTATTTAATAAAAATTAATTTCCTCCTAAATCGAATATATATTTTTTTTTTTTTTTTTATTTTTTGAAAAATCTTTTAAAGAGGATAAAAAAAAATCTAAAAAAATTGAATTATGAAAATGAGATTAGAAAGAATGGCTAATGTGTGATAATATTAATGAATGAGTTTTTTTTTTGAGATTTCTTTTTTTTTATTATTACATGAATGTTATTTGCTAATTGAGTTAAATGACATCGAGAATGCCAATATTAACCCGTTAACTGCCAAATTTATTAAATTATATGGTTAATTTATCAAAAAACAAAAAAATAAAATTATGTTTATCCTCTTTTCTTTTGACATGAACGATAAATTATGTATATGTATATTATGGTAATCGTTTATAGTTATTATTAAATATGTAATTTTTTTCGATTTATCCTTGGTTTAATTGCATAAAACAGAACGTTTCGAACGCCACATTTTTCAATATATTTCAACGTATCTAGAGTTATCTTCTGGGGTTTGGGGATGAGAACTGTGGCCCTGCTCCAAGATGCAGAGGTAGAGGACTCGCTTCATGTATCAAAGATCAGTGGTTCGCTTCTGGTCCTGAGCAATAAAAATTTATTTATATTATATTGACTATCAATTAATATAAATAAAAAATAAGGACAGGGTCTAAATAGCCTCAGATACCAAAAAAGGTTTAAAAAATATATTCTTATCTCTTTGCCATTAATATTCCTGCGCTGCTGAATCAACATCATTGTTTATATTTATTTAAATAAATAAAGTATTCAATTATTTTGAACAAATTAATTTTATCGCTCAAGACGGGGATCGTACTCACTAGCAAAGCCAGGAAAGGAGGGGGGAAGGGATTTAAGGTCATCAGGAGTGAAATTATTTTTTAAATCATATAAAAATACAAATAAGAGTATAGTTTATAATATAACAGTATTTAAATATTGTATTTTTTTTATTTTTTATTTTTGTTCTTTAATTTATATTCTTATATTAAAGAAAATACCCACTTCTCCAGAAAAAATTCTAACTTATACTTCGGAGCGAACTAATGATCCTTCATCTTAATTTTATTCCAGGGGCAGGGGCGAATATAGAACTAGTAGCCTCTGTATAAAATAAATTAAAAGTTTTTGCCTGATTTAGTTCTTCCCTCCCATTTTTAATGAAATCCATTAGTGTAGAAAACTCAGTAAAGATTTAGTACCGCCTACTATGGGATTCACTAACTATAACTATTTTTTTCTCTTCTAAGTATATATTTTTGCCATACAAATTATTTATTCATATTTATTTAAATTATATTGACTACCAATTAATTTCATAGCTCATTAATTTTTGTACTTTAAGCGAACAACTGACTCTTAGATCATGAAGTATGTGCTTTTACCTCCTCTCCAAAGGTCAGAGTCATGAAGATAATAAATAATATATATATATAAAATTCTATATTATTTTCAACAAAATTGAATTTTTCTATTGAAAAAAATGTAATATAAAAAATATATCATTGCTTACAAATAAATAAATAATAAATAAATAAGAGGCAAACAATATTGAGATCGTGCAAAAATTCTAGATCGAGATTTTATATAATATATGATAGGGGTAAGGTACGTATATTAGGACCATATGTAGAACTCTTTTTCATTCTCTATCCTCCCCCGCAATGCGGTTTCTCACCTCTTATGTTGATGATAAAAGAAAAGCCAATAGACCAGGTTTATAGGATTCCTCATAAAAGGATTGAAGTCTCTGTGTTGGAACGTGTGTGTAGGATTACTCATCCCTTTTCAACGCATCACTTTTTGACTCCATTTACCGATTACTCTGAACCCATGTTGTGATCATTAATCTTATTATTATTCATGATCTATAAAAAACAAAGCAGGTTAATAATAAAAATGCTAATCATAAATTTTATATACTAGAAAAAAAAGAGACACCCCAACTTCTTCTATATCTAAATTAACTTGGAGATTTTTATGGATTAAAAAAAAATTTTGTTATATACTTTTCTCAATCTACTTATATATAAGCACTATAGAATCTAAATTGCTTAGTGAATCATATATTAAATTTGAACTTAATAAATAAAATTAGGATATACATAGAAAGGTCTATTTTACATTTAGTGTAAATACAAATTTGGTTATTCAGTCATGCATTATTTATTCAAATTAAATGTAGTCTGAATATACTGAATGATTTTATTGCCGGTGAAAACCATCCTTAACTAATTCTCATTGAATGTTAGAAGTAACATGATACCCTACTTTGAAATTTTACTAACAAATTCTAAATATATTTAAAAAAGAAAATAATTATATAATTTTACTTGAACCATATCAAAGATTCAGGGACTTTTTTAAGAAAAATCTTAACATAAAGGGAATATTACTATCTTTTTTTTTATATTTAATTTATTGGGTTATTCTTGACTGATTAATAGTCCTAAGAAAGATCACTAATTAAAATTTTAATTTTAGAAATTCTATATAAAAACCAGCAAAGTTGACATTTTTTTTCTTAAGGTGCATCTGAAAACGAGACTGATATTAAGAACATAACACGCCCCCACCTCGTGGCCGAGAGGTTAAAACTATTAACAATGATAACTTTAAAAGCCAAGGGGTGTGGGTTCGGATCCCGGGCAATCCGATGAAAATTTATTTAAAGCAATTGGATACCAATTGATTTAAATAAATATGTTTGGATAATTAGTATCGTAAAGAATAAATTGGTAATGGTTTAAAAGTCTATATGGCCTCAGATGCCGAGAGACTTAAAATAAAAAAAAAAAAAAAAAACAACACGGGTTGCAGAAATTAGTTCTTTTTTGATTGTTGAAAGGTAACCTAACTCAAATGACCAACTCACTAATAGATTTTTTAATTAATTGCTCCAGAGCTCCTCTCCTGAATTTGGGTTGCCTAAATTCCAGCAATCCATAACGAACCCATGATACAGCCTAAAATAATTAATTGTAATTAATTTACTTCCCAAAGTTTATCTAAAAAAAAAAAAAAGGTGAAAAAAAAAAAAAAAAAAAAAAAAGTAATTATATTGCGTTCGCTTTCGGAATTGATTAAATGGTATCTTTTGAACTTCACATATTTAATTTGGGGATATGATTTTTAGAATTCTCTAATATATTTAACAATCATAGTGTTCTCAAACTTAGGTCCTAAGCTAGATTTAATATTAATTAAAGATTAAATAATAATTAAATTATCATTTTTATTATTATTAATTTTAACATTATATTATTTACATCTAACGGTTAGAAATAACTTTATTTTTATTAGTTTTAGTGAGAAGGGTCGGGACTTTCAGGGTCGCAAATGACCTTTTATCTATTGTGCGCCACTAAAGAGTCTGCGCCTAAGGGTCAGGAGCAAATTGCCAAAATAGAGATTCTCAAGCCATAAAAGTCGGGTTCGCAAATTATAAGCTTGTGCCACTCTTGCTTGCTACTGAATATTTCTATTTTCAATATTATTATTATTATTATTATTATTATTATTATTTTATTATATTTTTTCAATATAAATGTTTAAAAATTTTTCTTGTTTATGTTTTGCTTTATGCTTTTTTCTCTTGTTTTGATTTCATTTCTCAATAAAAATAAAGAAAAGAGGGCACGCCCCTCCCTTTTTTTCGCTAATGAATCTAATCTAAAATTCCCTAAAGGATATATTTTGCTATCTATCTATCTATTTTCATTTTCTTTATACAATTCCATGAAATTTAATAAGAAAAAAAATATCTTTTTTTTTTATTTTCTCTGATTTTATCTTTTTTTTAGTTTTCAATCTCGATTATTGGAGTTTTATTTATTTTTTTTTTTTCAAGGATAAATCAAATCAAATCAAAGTTCATAAATAAATACGTTGACTAAATCGATATAGACAAAAAAAATCTGGTATGATAAATGCACATTACTCAATTTTCTTTTACCAAAGGTAAGGAAAGTTGAGTGATGTGCTCACTTCAGATTTTTTGCGTCAGGCCCCAGAGGTAGCTGTTCAATGTATTGCCAACTTGAATTTATTTTGTTTAATAAATGAGAATTTCATAGAATTCACACTTTGTTTTCCGAAAGATGACACTAGATAACTAGCATGCCCAAGCGATGTGCGCGGCTCATTCTTGTAAACCTTTAAATTGACGGTTCCAAACTATACTAAACGGAAAATGATTAACATCTTAAAGATTTTTTAATTTATTATGTGTAGAGGCAATTTAATTAAAATCGTTAGAATGGTTTAGGAGAATTTTAAGAGAAAGTAAAAAGGGGATTGTTATCACCTTACAATAGAATTTAATTTTAAATATAATTTTTTATTCGAAAATATTGAATATTATGACAAATTCATAAATGTAAGTGTTCAAATATTTTTAAAATTTTAAAAGGCATTTTTTCATGAAGTAAGTGAAGGAATTTATTTGACGTCAGCTTAAATAAATAAATTTTGAGGCAATCGATTTCGTTATATAATTTAACACTATCAGACCTTATTTTAGTGTGAAAGTTAGAAAAGTTTCTTCTTTTGTTATTATAGACATAACACATGTTTCATACTAACGTAATGCATATGATAATATTAAATGATGAAATTGATCGCCTCGAAATTTACAATTTATTTTTAACCTGCCGTCTAAACATGACTTCACTTTTTTCAATGAATCGAAAGGAATCCTTCATCAAAGCTCCTTTTCAAGTTGAGAATTTTATTTGAGCAATTTGTCTTTAAGAGGCAACTATCTTCAAAGCCCCCACCTCGTGGCCGAGAGGATAAAACTATTGACAATGTCAATATTGATAACCTTAAAAGCCAAGAGATGTGGGTTCGGATCCCAGGCAATCCGATGAAAATTTATTTAAAGCAATTGGATACCAATTGATTTAAATAAAAATGCCTGGATAACAAGTATCGTAAAGAATAAATTGGTAATAGTTTAAAAGTCTATATGGCCTCAGATGCCGAGAGACTAGAGATTTAAAAAAAAAAAAAAACTATCTTCAAAAATAAATAATTATAAGCTAGAAGCTAGATTCATTTAAAATTCAACAGCAAAAAATAATATTTCAGTAATTAGATGATTACAACAATTTTGTCTATTATCTATTCGAATATCAATTGCTAACTTCTCTATTCCGATATTATTTTGGCACGTTTCAAATATCTTCATCATTCCCTCTTTTATTATTATTAAATTATTATTATTATTATTCGTCATTCGTAATTTGTTCCCTTGTTATTTATTTATTTATATAGATTAAAGCTAAATAAATTCGAAGCATGACTTTGGGTCGACTCCTCCTCTCTTTCCCTCTCTGTCTCTAATTGGACGACTGACAAGTTGCCAAACCTTTCGTTACTGCTACATTCAAACTTTCTCTCTCTCTCACTCTAATATAATAATAAATATAATATGAATTTATCCCTCTATTCACATTATAATTGAATTTTATTAAAATGATATATGAATTGATTATATACAAGTTTTTTTTTTTACTTTCTCTGCACTATTAGTTTTTTAATAATAAAAAATTTCTCACTTTTAAAAAGTTTCCCTTATCATAGAGAGAAAAAAATAAATAAACAATAATATAAAATGTATCTATTTAATATAATATGTCTGTGAAGGTCTATTTATCTGGAGCCTCTGAACCAAGATGGATAAAGCTTATGGTAACTATCAGTCTAGAAAGTATTCCTGGTAATTGAATCGAAAAAGTAGGAGGGAAGAAAAAAAATTTTAAGAATATTATGAAGAATAGGTGTAGGGGTTCGGAGAAAAAAAAAACCAGCTGTTTTTCTCAGGTCACTATACACCATTCAGCAAATATTTCGGCCAACATTACGTCGGCCATCCTCAGTGCCACAATGTGTAATTTTAGTGCACCTGCGTCCGTAACTCATATAAAATATTCTTGGAGAGGCGATTAGATGATTACAACAATTTTTATACATAATTATCTATTCAAATATCACTTCCTAACTTCTCTATTCCGATATTATTATGAATAACCCTACACAAATAGATCTGCCCAGCTATATCTCACTTTTAAACATTATGAAGAATTAATTTCTTTTCATTTATCCGTTGTTTACTCTCCTGTCCAAAGGTTACCCTCCCTCTAACAACAGCTTTCTCTCTGATTGGTTCAAGGCTGGTCGCTAATTTGACCTTGACTAACGAGAAAGCAATGTCTTATTGGGGAGTATCCTTACCTCTCTAATCTTTTAAGGTGAGCCTAATTCCAAGATTGTTCGAACTCTGAGTTTCCATGTATTCATTATTCATTTTTGGTCTTTTAGGACCTTTTTTTGATATATGGCTAAAAACTTTTTGAATATTTTGATTGATCATTGGTTATCCACTTTATATGTCTTAATACTAATATATTTTTAAATGCAACAAAATATTTATTTAATAACGTTTTATTGTTTTTTGTCCCTTTTGGCATAGAATTTCTAAAGGTTAACCAAAACTATTGTAGAATTGAAAATCTGTCCTTAGAGGATAATATTATTAAAATATTTATCTTGATATTTTCTTCGTTTCTCACAATTTTGTATCGAAATTTTTTCTTTTAATACATGCAAATTGAAAATAATTAATTAATTCTATTTTTACTGGTTTACACTTTGTCATTTGTATTTTAAAAGTTTTTTGTTCGTGTTTCGTTTGCCTGCCAACTAACTCCTTGCTGGCTTGCAATAACAAGATAAGCGCCAGTTAATGCTTGCACGCATTTGAATAATTGCCTTCAAGTGTTAACTGGCCTTCTCCCACCCTTCCTTTGAGGAATAGGGCAACTAGAATGTAACTCAGTTATGGTTGGTGGGTGAGACGAACAATTTTTTTTAACTAATTATTTAAGTCATTCTAATTTAAGACTGTTATGTATATAATCTCTATCCTATATTGATATTTTTTACCTATATGTAATAATATATATAGTATAAGGAAAATACTGTGGCCGCGATGTAACAACGGAAATATACGTTTTTAAAAATAATGTTCGAAGTTCAAACATTTAAACTACCTACACACGTTGGATGGGACAGTAAGATTTTCAGTTACCCAGCACTAGTACTTTACTTAAGAAATTTTTTAGTTTTTTTATTTTTCTTAAAAGCTGTTCTAACGATTTTGATTAATATCAATTGGACCAAAGGTCCATCATTTTTCTGGAAGATAGGATACCTAAATTCTATGTTCCTCAAGGGTGTACACGCATGTACATTTGTTAATTTCTAGGTAGATTAAACAATGCCCTCTCGAACAATTAATCGAAATTTATTAGTAACTTTATCAATTGCGTTGCCTAACTTAAAGTATGTAAAATGACATTATTTATTAGATTATCTTTTTGAATTGTACTAACCATTATAAACTCAAAATTGAATCTTGAATCATATACTTTAAGTTTTTTTTTGTAATTATTTTCAAAAACGCTCTAATGATAATTAAAG
>JAAAKE020019949.1:0-10427 GCA_010014785.2 Anisolabis maritima | reverse complement strand
GCAAAACGCTCACCACAAGCAGAGATAGCTTGAACTGCCTGAGCAGAAAAACCACAACTTGGTAATTTTGGTGAACCCCCCCCAAAAAAAAAAAAAAAAAAAAAAAAAAACGATTTTCTTTGCTCTGGAAAAAGAAATTGAATATTTTTGAAATCGAATATTCACCTAAGACTATAAAATTAAAATGGAATATTTCTTTCTTGGCCTTTTTCCAATAAATGTCGGTACAGTGATCTTCCACCGGAACTTCACTCTGTCATTTTTTCCAAGTCGTTATTAGGAATGCTGGTAGCACGGCCGATCAGTTGAAATATTAATTTGGAGAAAACTAAACTTTTTTCCAAGGAAAGTAAAAGACTATTATTAATTTCCACCGTGTTATTTACAAAATATAGCTGACTATTCTTAAACAACGAACGAAACGAATTAAATAGTCGAATGAATTGAAAATATAAAGGATTTTTTTTTTTTAAATAAAAATCTTATTGATTGAAAAAATATCTTTTTAATATACCTTATATAAAATATGAAAAAAAAGGACTTAAAAAGAAAATATTTCGACATCGATTTTTTTGGGAGTTAACAATATACGATTACATATTTTGGTAAGAGAAAGTAAAAAAAGGACTAAAATTAAATTTAAAAAAAATCCTGGTAATGTGTCCGAATATGGAAAAAAATCAGTTTTTAAATAAAGTAGTATGAATATAAAAATTTTTATATTAAATATTAAATATAAAATTATTTCTGTGAATAAAAAAAGGCTCCTCTCTTCTAAATCAAATCCAGCAGAACCTTAATAACATTTTTATTTTTAAAAATCTTGTGATATTAGAATTCAGCTTCCTGATAAGAGAAGGAATATTTGGATACACAAAATACTCGACTAAATTACAAATAGAGAGAAAGAGAAAATGACAATTGGTCGCTGATTATCTCTCTTGTTCGCAACAGAATATCTTATTTCAATTTATTCTTCCAAGGAAATTACTCATACTGTAGATCTATAAGGAAGTTTGTTGCAAGATTTCATACGAAAACAACATTTTATCTTCAATAGAGAGAGAAAGATATTTAAATAAACATATAAATAAATACAAATTTTTTTCCAATAAGAGAAATCCATTCAAAGGGTAATACCAGAAAACAAATAGAGAAATTTGAACTTTTATTATAAAATCTGGTGTGAACGCACATCACATAACTTTGTCTTATTTAAGATAAAGAAAGCTGAGTGATGTACTGCCACACCAGATTTTCTTTCGTCAGGCCCTCTAGATAGCCTTTCAAAGTATAACCAATATCATAAGAGTAGTTTAAGAGAAAATAACAAAAAAAAAACCTAAAAACGTAAAGTGGGCATCAAATGATTTTTGGGAGGGAAGGGTTAACGTATTTCAAAGATGATCTAATAAATAATTGATTTATGAATTTTAATCAAAGCGTTAGAGCGAATTTTGAGAAAATCAAAAAAACAAAAAACTAAAATAGTACATTAAAGTACCCGTCGCTTCAGAAGCTTCGAGGTGCAAGCCACTTGAGTACCGAGCTTAAATATAAATCTTGATGTTGAACGTAACAAAGGGGAAATTGTTTATAATTCCTTAATATAATATTAATAACATATTTAATGATTATTTTTTCCCCCTAATTTTTAAATTTCACTTTTATACTCGTACAAAAATTAAATATAATTCATTCTAAAAATTTATAAAATATAGGGACGATATTTATATAATTAGAATTCTTAATTAATGTTAATTGGGACATATTTTTCTTTTCAATGAAAATCCGATTTACATAAATGCTAACAAGGGCTTTTGTTTGTCTCTGTGAGGCAAAAATACATTGAATAATTAATCTGTTTGAGAAGGCATTGTTAAAAGGGATAAAGAACTTTTACATAATTAGGGAAAAAATTTTATACAAAAATATTAGATAACTATCACGCTCTTTTATATTCTACCTTGAAACTAATTGAAAATATTAATATATATTTTTGAAAGAATAATTATGCAAAATTCTGTGGGAGAAATACGCCAAATAAAAACTGAAAAATGTAAGGCACCTATTACACGAGAGGTTCACCGTCGAGATTGATCGGCGTTTCTCATAAATCATTGAAATTAAATCGACGTTTCACCCGCCTGTCATTCAAATATAGAGAAAAACAGCCGCTCTAAGGTAGAGAAATGTATCTTCAATATATAAATTCTCTTTAAATTGACAAATAAATAAAATAACATCATTAAACCTAGAAAGAACTCAACAAAAATTTGAGAAAACTGAGCAATTTATTTTCTAGATGGACAGGAGGAATAAATAAAATTTTCGGCCTTTTCTCAGGATAATTAAAAGTCAAAAATACAAATGGCAGATTTTTTTTATAAAAAAATTATACTGCAAAAATATAATAATAAAGAAATATGGAAATATTTATTTAACGATTGGTGGGAGTGAGAATATGATTGTAATATAAATACCTACATATTTGAATTCATGGTTTTGACCCTATCACCATTTGACCAGACAGGATTCTTTTTATCTGTAGTTTAACATTTTACAGTATTAAAAAAATTAAAAATTTTTTATATATAAAAAAATACTCAGCATATGTATTTCAAGATTTGTAACCGAAAAGTTGGGAATTAAAAAAATTTATTTTATTTATTTAATTTCTTCTGGCCGCTTTCTTGTGTTTCCAAAGAATAAATTACACAGCCACATGAGGTATTTATTTATGTCTGAAGCTTAAATATGGAATTTCATAAAAATTGGTTCCTCTACAAGACTAAAAGACATTAAACAAAAACACTTGATTGTGTTACTAATAGCCAAATTTGTTCTTATCTATAAAAAATCTCAAACTCATGACCTATTTTACTATAGAGACGATCGGTAACACCCAAAGACAAATAAAGAATAAAGATCTAGCAAGAGTTTTGGGGAATCTAGTCAAGCGAGAGCTCCAATTAGATATTATCAATAATATACTAATAAATGTAAAATATATAATTAAATAATAAGGGTCATTAAGTATTTATAGGTGTAACTTTTGTTTTAATACAACTTGTAAATTGGTATTTATTGCTGATTGCTGGCTTTAAATCAGAGTTAGAGAGGGAAGGGCTGTTGGTGCTACTGCTGTTGCCCCGAATATTTACCCTTTGAGGTTGTTTAGGTTTATTCCAGTTCCGCCTATTTGACCGCCACGGGTCCATTTAACGGAGATCCCATAAAATCCAATGGCCATAATGAGACAAATGCTCTGCCAATACAAGACAAATTCAACACTAGTAAACATCATTAAAGGACGATAAAGCGAGCTAATAAAACGACGGATTGACCTGATTTCTAATTAGGAAATTATTAAACTTTTTTAATTATATTCTCTTAATTAAAATCGTGTTATAAATAAATAAAGAACAAAATATGTCCGTTATCAACAAAAGCTCATGAAATCTACTTGTTAGTTAATGTGTTATTGATTCCGTTCAATTTAGCAGCATAATAATTGCGCAAAATACCACTAAAAAATAAAGCCATTTTTAATAATACTATTTAAATTTATATCCATATGTTATTATTTTATTTCTACGTATCGTGAAAGGTTTTAAGAATTGGATCGTGCTTGATTATTGAAAGGAGAGAGGATAACCCAATAATTTGCGAGGTCCGCTCTGGAGCAATGAATCGAAAACGCCCTAATTGTGATGGTCAGTTGGGTGGTAAGAACCAGAAACCAACCACGAACTTCTGCAACCCATAGTAACCTCTAAATTAAATTATGAGAGATGATGAATCAGTTAATTATAAATAAATTGAGGCACCTATAGATGTACTTTCTCTATGAATAGAATCCGTCCGTGTCGATGGATATGGCATTTAAGGTCCTTCTGTGCGCATGCGCAAAATCATCATATACAATCTGAATAAATTAATAAATGTCAGTCATTTGAGAATCAGTTCAAAACTTTTGACTGCATTCTAAAACAAGAACAGAGATAACTTTTTCTGATTGTGTGGCTTTTTAACATTGATGAGCAGTTTAGATAGAGTTAAAAGGAATACCCTGTTGAGGTGTTTTAAAGATCGAGTCGATTTTAAATTTAATTTTTTTTTTTTTTCGAATTTCTTTAAATTTTAGTAACAAAATATTACTTGAGAGTTGTTCAACTTATTAATATTTAATAAATTTATTTTATAAAATTAATTGGAGAATTTATATATTTTGAAATATTTGCTATTTTATCCCCCATATCTTCTCGAAAAAAGAATATGGTAATAATTTCATATATTAAAATTTTAAAAAAAATGTCTATTTGGCCTCTGAACCGTGACATCTTTTACTAGTTTCTCTAGAAAAATGTCAATCCACCAATACTTCTAATATATATCAAATTAAAAAAATATAAGAATTAATGTTTTGATTAGGCAAAATCTTTTAGTATTAATTTATTATTAATCAAAGGTAATATTCAGTCTCTTTACAATTTGGCTGCAAGGGCTGGTCCATCGCACATCGCCCATCGCCTATTGAGAACAAGTGGCTCTGCCTTTGCCTTTTGGGCTGGGGAGGCTGACGCAGCGCAGCACCAGCATTGGTTTGCCTCGATCAATGGAGCTCACACGAAGAGTGAGTGAGAGAGTGCTAGGCGCGCACGCGTAAGTGCAACAAGGATGGAGAGATACGAATTGAAGTAACTGGGGAGCCAGCCAGCCGTTTTGGAGGAACGCCCGAGAGTGAGTGCGCGTGGGAGGCATCTCTCTCTCTCTCACTCTCTCTTACCCCATTCATTGATAAAATTTATATTAAACTCCGCCCCTGGCACACTTAAGACTCTAAATTCCAACGAGGTGTTAAGAGTCCTTCCATCCCCAACCCTAAGAAGAAATATTATTAAAATACACCCACCTCTACCAGAGGAAAAAAAAGAAACGCAAACCAATGATCTGGACAACATGTTATAAAGAAAGAAAGAAATATCATTAATAACAACAATATACATAACGATCGAATAGTTCATTTCGATATTTTTAAAGAATATTTAAAAAGTCATTAGAAGAAAGTTTAGAGGAAACTTATTTTTGAAATTATAATATAAAGAAATATATCATAATTTCAAAAATAAGTTATATATCTTTTTTATACATCCTAAAATTATAGAAATTCTTACTGCTTTCTAAAATGTTTAAAAAATTTTAAAAGTGATTCATTAATTTCTCAGTTAACGAACAATGTTTGTGAACTCTGTGACAATATTATTACCAATGGTAAATAAAACAATGAACTCCTTCTTAATTGGAGCCTTTAAACCCTTTTTTAATGAATTTAAATTTTTTTTGGTTACTCTGCTTGCTTCATATAATCTCACTATTGCAAAGTCAAGTTCTCTTTGCTTATTTCTTGTTTGAAGATTCAGTATTTCTAATGAGAAAAAGTTAAAGGATGAGTTTCCGAAGAGATGTATTTTAACTTTTTAAACCCAGTGTAAATAATTTATTTAAATTATATTGGCTACAAATTAATTTGAATAAATATGGGAGGAATATATATGGCCGAAAAAGATTCTTCCGATTGGAAGGAATCAACAGAATGGATTATGCTCGTAAGGTACCTGGCAATTATAATTTCTAGATATTTTAATAAAAAAAAAATACATAAAAATTTCTATTCATTTCCTGACGCCAATGTTTTTAAATATAAAATTTCCATTAATCTTATTCTAAAAATGTAAAATTCCTATTTAATTCCTGACTTGAATGTTTAAAAAGTATATAAAATTTCTCATTAATCTCAGCATTTGAAGATGTTAAGTTTGTTTTATTATTCAAATAATTTCATTAAATTTTATTACTCCCTTTATTGCTTGATAATACGTCTTTATGTTTGAAGAATTTTATTTAAAAAAAAAAAAAAAAAAAGAGGTCGAAAAGATTCAGTAAAGTCAAGAAATTGTTTTTTCAATTAAACTTTTATATTCTTGCCAGATTCAATTCTCTTCATTAAGATCGTATGAAATATATTAAAATTTTTAAATGTAAACTATTATTTATTCCATGCATTTGATTAATCTAGTTTTCTATTCTGCATTAGTCAAGTGTTTAGCACTTCTAAGGAGAATATGATCAATCGAAGTAAGGGAGCGTTAGAGATGATGCAGGAAATGCATAAACTGAAAATTAAAGTGCTCATTAGATTTATTTCCATCTTAAGATATCAAAATGTAATTTATACGTATATTTTTAACAAAGACTGATGATGGTTAAAGATCAACCGAAACGTCTCCCTGTGACTGAGGCTTTTTATTTGACATTTCCTTCTAAAAGTTTATAAGTAAATATTTTGTTTTTCTATCAACATCTTTTTAAAAATATTAATATATATTAAATATTAAGTGATGCTATAAAGAATTTTTCAGTAATTATATATTTAACAAGCCTTTATTATTTATATGTGTGGGTGAAAATATAAAAAATATTTGGAGCTTCGAAGAATAAAAAAAAAAAATAAAATATTATAATTTAATTCAATGAGACGCCCCGAAATAGTTTCAAAATAGAGAGACTTCTCGGGCCGTTTACATAAAGATCCCTTCTTGGTTGTTGATATCCCAAAAAATAAAAAGAGAATGAGGCAATTGTGCAAAGAGAGATTCCAAGAATACATTCTACAAAATAGACGACAATTGAATAGATTTCAGAAGAATAAAAAAATTCAAGTCATTTATTCAATTATTTTATTAAAACATTCAACCCGGAAATAGAAAACATCGAGAGAGAGAAGTTTTAACCTAAAAATAAAAGACGATTTTTCCATTTTTTTTTTTTTTTTTTTTTTTTTTTTATTGACACTCTTTTATTCATTGATTGCTTCCTATCAAGTTTTGCGATTTATTAATTTATATTACCTCCATAATCTGGACCAATACATCTTTTTTAATTTTATTTTCAGTATTTGAGACTAGAAATTAATGTTTAATTTTTTTTTTGAAAAAAAGAAAAATATGATATCGTTAGTATTAATATATTATACTAATTTTACTCTCACTTAAGCGCCAGAATAGACCATCTGTCACATCTCTGCTCCTTTTCATATCTAATCAAATTTAAGGAATTAATAATATTATTCTTAAGAAGACAGATGGAGTTAGTCAAAACGTTAAAAATATTATGTATATCAATTTAAAATATAAAATTTAAGATAACGATATATGCGAGATGATTGCTGATTTGTCATTGCATGAAATGCAGAAATTAGTTTGTGTTTGATTGCTGGAAGGTAGGCAACCAAAATAACTAACTTTCTAATGGTTTTTGGTTGGAATTGCTCCAGAGGTCTTATAAAGCAGACTAGGCCTGCGCAGTTGTTAAATCCTTCTAGAAATTAACCACTGAGTATGCTGTAGAGGAGCTCTTGAGTATTTTATAGAAAATACATTAGTCTTCCACCCACTCACAAAACACCATCTAATTTCTGCATTCCAGGATATGCCAAATCATCACAATCTAGCCCAATATTGTTATTTTAAATTTGATTTGATATAAATAAATATACCTGGATAATTCGTATTTTATGTAATAAATATTAAATTGTTTAAAGTCTATATGGCCGTAGATGTCAAAAAGACAAAATAACAATATAGTGACTGGATCCTTAGAACGTCATTTGAAAACTACCATCTATTTCAAACAGTCAATAAATATTTAATTTAATTTGTTGAGAAATGATGAAAGGAAGTGAGATTTATTTAGATTTAGAAAATATTCATTTATAAGCGTGAAAGTTTCAACTTCCCTAACAGACAAAAAGCCGAGCTAGTGCCCTTATCAATTCAGTTAAATAATACAAATTAAATAATAATAAAAATTTATATACAATAATATAAAGGTGAACAAAGCATTAAAAAAAAAAAAATAGCAAATAAAATCTAAAAAGTACTTTTTTGCGTTTATCATAAAATTGCTTAAGCCTAGTCTTCGGCACAATTTTATTAGTACCAAAAGTATGATGTCTCTCCTTTGAAGTGTTATGAAAAAAAGAGAAATATGATATCGTTAGTATTAATATATTATACTAATTTTACTCTCACTTAAGCGCCAGAATAGACCATCTGTCACATCTCTGCTCCTTTTCATATCTAATCAAATTTAAGGAACTAATAATATTATTCTTAAGAGTGATGGAGTTAGTCAAAACGATGAAAATATTATAACAAACGGAAAAACTATTCGAATTTTTTTTTGCCGATTCAATTTAGTTCCCTTCCATCCCCTTAGTAAGGGATATTCAACTATCGCCATTTAAAATCTATAAAATTTAGGTTGATAGAAAAGAAGTAATTGAGTTGATATTAAAGAGTGGAAGTTGAAAGAGATTATCTCTTAGGAAGAGGCATATTAAAAAAATTTTGTATATGAAGTTCCTAAGTATAGGTGTTAAAGTGCGCTCAGAGTACTTAGTGCCATGTTATTGAGAATAAGAATAGATGTCTTAGTAACCATAGGACTAAAATAAAGACCAATAGAAGCCAATATACTATTTTCTAATTTGAATACGAGAAATGTAAAGTATTAAAACACGTCATAACATTTCTATTCATAAGATCCTGTTTGTTTTTGCGTGCTTTGAATAGTCTGCATTTTAATAAAATCTCTTCTATTCTTATTGAACTTGGTTTGTGAACTATTTTGCTTATTCTAAAAAAATACTATACACCATTTTTCAATGTAGCTATAATTAAAATATTAAAAATAATAAATTTCCTCTAATATTTCTGGTCATATACCTAAAAACCATATTAATAAAAATAAAATCAATTATGAAAAAAGAAATATCAATTTGTTTTTTGAATTAATTAAATGTACCAAGAATCAGATGAAGGAGAATTAAACAATTAATTAAAAAATTAATAACAATAGTAAAAATAAATTCCTTGCAAATTTTGGTCTATTTTCTTAGGAAATGTTCAATATTCTCGATCAAGATTGAGAAGGGGTACGATAAAAATTGAGAAATCCTGTTCTGAAGGAATTATTTTTAGGTATTCTAAATAATAAATAAGATAGCTCAAAAAATCATTAGAAAAAACTTCATATTCCTAATTCTGTTATTTTGAGGAACATAGATTTTAAGTAGCTCGTATTTTTTTTTTACACGAGTTTTATTAACTGAGAATAAATAAGAAAACAGAAGAAAGGACTCACCCAGAATACCAAGGCGGAAATTGAGCGTGACGACTATGAGGTGTCCGTGTCCGGCGAGGACGCTGCCGTCGTATGGGTTGCCGCTGTTCCATTGGTACGACTCGCCATGAACGAAAACTATACACGGCACAAGATTATCACTATGGGCACCACTTGCACTATTGGCACTATTCGATCCACCAGCACCACCAGCACCACCTGATGAACCAGTCCCGTGTTCTCCACTGCCGGCTGCAACAGGCCAAAAACAACACACAACACTTGTTGTAATTGTATTACACTAATTGTAATTACAAGGCGTCTTATGCTCTTTCTTTTGTCTAGTCAATTGCATTGTATGGAAACAAATTAACCGGGATTTACTAAGCGAGAGAGGAATTTTTCCCTTCCTGACAGCCCTTGAAGCAAAAAAAAAAAACATTTATTTTTAAATAATTTCAAAAATATATTTTAATATATTTTCTAATAATAATAAACTTTATTGACATATTATATATTATATATATAATAGATAAATATAAGGTTTTTTTTTTGGCTTCAAGCGATTTGCTCCCAATCGAAACGAATGGTGTTACTTCTTTCTCAAGTTTATTAGTTCTGAAACGAAAACTGGTAAACTTGAGGTAAAAAATTTAAAAACAAAGTCCTCGAGAAAAACAATTTAATTAAAAAAGGAAAAAAGATAAATCAAAGAAAAGAAAAAAAAAACAGAACAGTTAATTTTTTTGGATGAATGTTTCTGATTAATTCGTTGGGATGTGTTCGGCTTCTCTATTCGAATTTACTCATCGATTAATTTCTATAATCGAGCTGTTGATCCCTGGCGGTAGATTCCCTATGTTTCTTAGGGTTTTATTTTCGGCCCTTTCTAATAGGTGTACATTACTTTTGGCGGCACGCTCCCACCTCACTGAAGCTCCAAATTTTAAACGAGATCACTCCATTCCCTTATATAGATTTAGTTTATCGTCAATATTTAGGGGACTGCTAGGTTTAATTAAAGGCTATAACACTTTCTTCATAGCTATTTTGCCATTTGCTACCGTTGATCTAATGCAGTGATTCTCAACCACTGTGCCGCAGCACTTTTGTGTGCCGCGAAATTCTAAAAGTGTGCCGCCAAATTTTAGATATATATTTATATTAATATTATTAAATAATATGATTTAAAAAGAAAAATCCTTTTAACAGGAATAGATATTTAAATCCATAAACGTACT
>JAAAKE020019938.1:0-10427 GCA_010014785.2 Anisolabis maritima | reverse complement strand
ACACCTTTATTAGTGACCCCGACAATTTCAAATTTTGAATTTTGCGCTTTCAATTTTTAATAATTTTTTCTTCTTTAATCGTTATTTTTTATTAAATAAAGATATTTGGTGTTTGATATTTATTGAATTTAATGGGAAATTAAATTCTCTAACAAGAACATCCTTGTTTTGAACATAAATTGTCCTCAAGTTAAAGAAAAGTCAATTTTTAACGTTTCCTTGACAGGTGAATTTATTCATTTTTTTTATCAAATTTTTAAAAATCTTCAAAAGATATAAAAATAGTGAATATTGCTTCTTAATCACCATAAAATTCTACACCAAATAGATGTATCACATATCTCAAATTTTTTGGATAATGATAATTAGCCTTGGAAGTTTTTTAATGGTTTTTATTTAATTACGCAATTTTATCTTTTCTAACAAGGTTATTTGGTAGTAAAAATTATTTTTATAAAATACTATAAACTATATAAAAATGTTCTTTTTATCTTTTATTTCAATAAATTTGACTAAATAATTTGAAAAACATTAATATTTATATATATAAATATATTCCATTTTATTAGATGACTTTTTGTCACTATTTTCCTTATAATTAATGCAATCCATTTACTTTCTTATATTTCTATTATTAAAAATCATTATAATAAATGGCTTTCAACTAATAGTTTTCTTTAAATTTGTGATTTCATAAGAATCAAAGCATTTTTTTATATGAGTTACATTTTTACTTATTTATTCTCTTTCCTATTAATTTATTAATTTCTTTTTCCTATATTTTATTAAAGTTTTATTTAAAAAAAAGCATTGAAGGCATTATTATTAAAAAATTTATTTATTTATAAAAAACTCTAATTATATTTTAACGTATATATTAATTAATTGCTTTTTAATTTAAATTTCTGATGAAAATATAATTTTTTTATATTTAAATTAAAGTTAAGGTTAGGCAGTTTTTTCCATTTGTTTTAAATAATGCATTTAAATACCAATTATAAAAATAATTTTTCATATAAAATTTTTTAATTAAATATGTATTTTATTTAATTTTATATTCATTTCATTATATTTCTAAATAATTTCAAAAAGTCAAAAATCATTTATACATTAGAATTATATTTATATATTTAAATTTATCATTACTTTTTTATTTTTTTTATCTATTATTATTGAATTATTGAATCTATTTTTAGTCCATTGTCGCTTGACGTCATCGGCTCTTGTTCTCTCGTATTTTCAAATTCGTTGTCGGCCATTGCCCTGTCATTAACAAGTGAAAAAGCTAGCATAAGTTTATTCACTTTCTAACCCACATTTTTTTAACCTGCCTGTTAAGGTTTATCGCCCTGTAATAATTACTCCTAGGGATGAGTGTAAACATTTTTTTGTGAGTAATTAATTTTTGTTTAATTTCACTTTTTAAAATAATTTCCATAAATAATTAGTTTATTCAAAATTTAAAATATTTCAGATGAGGTAGTTAATATTTGTATAGATTACAAAAATTTCAGTACTACTTATTATTGCAATAGGGAGAAAGAAATTCATTCATGGGGGTAAAAAAATGAAAATTCATCCCTCCCCGAAAACGGGCATAAAGCAGGGCCGTAGCTAGAATTAATTTTTTTTTTTTGGGGGGGGGGTGGTATAAAAAATCACTATAGTTCATTAAATATTACTCATGTTATCGAATAATAAAAAAATTATTTGAAAAGGATCATTCTAGTAATAAATGAATTGTATTTTTGGTTTAAAATGATATTTTTTGATCATTTCTAACAGTATTTAAAATTTTATTTAACATATTTCCCTTATTATATATGTACATATCTATATCTATATTCTAATTTTTTTTATTTGAGATTTCGGGGTTGGGGGTTTTTGAACCCTATATTCTCTCTTAGCCATGACCACCAAAAATGATTCTACATTTGCTACTATACCTTTTAGGAATCCTTTTAATTAGATTCAAGAACTATTTTAGGAATATATATTAATTATTAAGCATCTCGAGTATAGTATTCTAGTATGTAGACAGAGTTGGTGAATATTTACCCGAAATTTATAATGGGGATCAGATTAAACATTTTTACATTCTTTTTTTAGCTAACCCCCTGAGATATTTTAGTTAAATTTACTAGTCCAAATAAGAAATATCAAAATATCCCTTAATTATTAACTTTAGCTAAATAACCAATAAAGACATCGACCAAATTATTCTATTAAACAACTTTTGCTGAAATATAAATTTTTTTTCAAACTTTTAAAAAGAAATGTTGCATATGGTTATATTTCACTAAAACTAATATTTAGGGAGACATTTTAATTTTACTTTGAACTTCAAACAAAGTATCCTTTGTTTTGGACGATTTTGTCTTATTATCAATATAGGAAGGCTTCGTCACATTCATATCAGAAATTTTTTTATTAAAATATGCATATTTTGCGTTTTGGAATCGAAGTTAAGTTAATTACCGAATAATAAATTTATTTCTGAATCAAAAGCCTGTACACATATTCATTGAGAATGATGATTGTCTTATTACCAAATTTCTATAAAAATAGGAATTAAATTCAAATCCTTTTAAATTGCATAAGTGAAAAAGGTACTCAAAATATACCTCAAATGGAACAAATTTTCTTTTTTATTTACTTATAAAATAGCATGACCATTCATTTCATTAATTAATATCGATCAACATTTGGAAAATACTCATTTTTTTATAAATATTGTACATAATTTCTGCCCTGATATTATTTATTATTTATTTATTTTGATTATTTTATTTTTAGATCTTATTTCTTCTCAAAGGGCAACAAGAAAATTTTGGACAGTCAAAGAAAAATTGAAAAACAAGAAGAAGCCTCACAACCACAAAGTCTTTAAATAATCATCGACCAATTAACGGTTCAATAATACATTTTATTTCAGATCATTTTATAGGATTTTCAAACAAAAAGAAAATGCTTTGCATCCTGACTACTCGGTAGTGTAAATATTTCGTTATCATTGGGGTTATCCTTGCTAACTTAGGTAAATTCAGCAATCAATAACAATTTCTATTCACTATGCCCCTATATTAGCTGGCTTCCTGTTGCAAGTTTTATAATGAAATGCTTAGGATAAAGAATAAGAATTCATAACTATATTGTAATATAGCTTACATACCTTCCCGAAATATTTACCTCAAACGGAGTAATAGGCAAAGTATTTTCTTTCTTTTGCTGAGTGTTCTACTTCCTGATATAATCTACATTTACTGTTATTACCAAATACCATTTAGCAAGAAGAAGAGATGCTTTTTGGTGCCGATATATCAGTGTAGTGTCATTACAGATGTTTGACAAAACGTCAAATATTTGAATTTTCTTCTGATACTAAAATTGTTAAGGATTGGAATTAAATATATATATATAAGCATTGTTTTGTTTTTAACTCGTTGTTTATATGTTTATATTTATATGTGTTTAAAATATTATTCTAAAATAAAAATAAAATTTCTGTTGCGTTTACATCTCTCCATTTAAAGTTTTAATAAGTTATGATCCCAGATCAACGCAATATAAAAATTTATTAAGAAGATAATAAATATAAATGAATTCGTATGGTCAATAAATAAATTTAACGGAAAGAATTTTAATCAATGGCGATTTCAATTGAATTGTGCTCTGAAAGCTAAAGGAGTTTATACTATGGTAAACGGAACAAAAATAAAACCAGTCGAAAATGAAGCGCTAATCGAAAAATGGGAGAAAAGAAGATGCTCTAGCGATGTTCATGATAACTGCTCCAATGGATCTTTCTCAAGTCACTTTAATTGAATCTTGTCAATCTTCCCACAAAATGATAAAGAATTTAGATTCCATTTTCCAGCAAAAATCGGATTTTAATCAAATGTTACTTCTTGATAAGTTTCACCAAGTAAAAATGGACACCAACGATTCGGTAATTCAACACGTAGTAAAAGTCGAAAACCTTGCTCAACAAATTAAGAACTCTGGTGAATATATTACCGAAGCCACCATTCTTACTAAAATTTTGGGAACTTTACCATCAAAATATCGAAACTTTAGAGAAGCTTAGTTGTCCTTAGATGAAAGTGAACAAACTCTATCAAATTTAATGGCTCGACTAACGGTTGAAGAATCTCTCACACAGATCAAACTTGATGAAAAAGTTTTTTACACATTGTCCGCAAACCATCGAAGACACAACAATTTTAAATTCAATCGAAACAATTACCAAAATGAAAATAGAGAAAAACCCAAAGCTAAAAGTAATTTTATTAACTAATTACAATAAAAAAGTAGAATCAATAAGTCAAAGATTATCAGTTTTATTTCTCTTGTCAAAAAAGGGGCCATTTCGCTAATGAGTGCCGTTCTAATCATCCTAATAAAGAAAATTTTTATTATAATACCGAAAATGACGATACATCCTTTATCTTCATCTAACTTATTCGCTTTTACAAATGCGAAAAACAAGAATGAAGACACAAGCTCATTCTCTGCTCTTAAGTTAAAAAATAATTTTCCTTTGTATAAACAGTTGAAATAAAAAAAATGTTACTAGCGGCCCCGTAGTTAGAATTTGCTTATGGGCCTAAAAAAATCTAGTTACGCCACTGATTACACGAATTGATCAACAGAGGTACGATTGATTCTGTTGACTACAAATGAAGATAAATTTTTCTGTGAAACCTGTCAATATGGATAACAACACAAATTTTCATTTAATCGTCAAGAAAAAGCAAAGAAATCTTGGAAGATGGAAAAAGACTTGAATTTGAGGGAATCCTTAAACCCGTGAAAACGAGTCAATAGTAAAAGTAGAAAAGAAGAGAGGAAAAAAGATCCGAATTTGCAGGGACTATAAAGTAACTATTAACTCAGTTTTAACGAAAAACAATCATTTATTTACGACTGTAGCTTAAATATTATGTTCCATAAAAATATTTTCAGTTTACATTTATTTAAAATACAACAAACGATTCGATCATATCACTCACTAGTCCCAATTTATTTTTTGGAGCGATAGCGAGAGATGAATAAAAAAAGAAAATAGCCAGTTATTTTTTTTTAAACAAATCAAATATCCAAAATCTAGTCTTATTTATTCCTGCAATAATTTTAAAAAGATTTTTTATAATCTTTCTATTATTCTGCTTTGTAATTAGAGAGTAAATAAAAATACTTTAATTTTTTTATTAGTTCTTTTTCAATATTTCTTTTTAGAACCTTTATCTTTGGCTCTCACGCAATCTTCCCCTAATTATATTTCTTTTGAATACTTACATCTATATCTTATTAATTTCTCTTTTCTCCTCAGGTGCCTTTCCTACCGACTGTAATTTATATAAGGAACGATAATACGATGTAATTAAAGGAGAGACCCTCTTATTATTGGCAACCTACTCCACATGCCACGCTAACTATGCTTATTGAAGAATGCATTACATCTCAAGCTATTTACAAGAGCAAGTGGATTAATTTTTAATGGGAATTATGGTAATAGTAAACTCATATCCATATTTATTTATTTAATTAGAGTGGATGTTTTTTTATTTTTCATTATTCTGGTATTTAAAAATAAAAAAAATCGGGAGTGCCTTCCTTCGAATTTCTTGTATACACATATATAAGGAATTTTTTTTCTTTTTCGGCATCTGTGGCCATTTAGACTCCGTCCTTATTTATTACTAAATGGTATAAATAATATATATATATAATAGTATATAATAAAATTTTTGTGACACAGGACGGGAAGCGAACCACTAACCTTTGGTACCTGAAGCCAGGCCTTTACCTCTGCACCAAGGGACAGGACTATAGGGAAAATAGTTTGACTATATAAATTAACATCTAAATTATATCTATTTTTAATCCAGTTGCCAGAAGTGGACCAAATTTTAACCATAGGCTCCAATTTTGATATAATATACGTATACAACATTTGACTCGTTTCAATCATATTTGGGACATCCAGATTTTTAGAAAAACGCTTCAGGTAAAGTACCACTTCTGGTTGCCGGAAATAGCCCAAAAATCATTAGAGATCTCTGATTTTGCTATAAACCACGTATATAAAATTTGGTTGATCTGATTAAAGTATGCTCGAGTTATCGTGTTAACGAACATAATCACAGACAGACAGACATTCGAGAGCTATTTTTAGGAAAGGTCCGTTATAAAAATAAAAATAAACAATAAATATATTTTCGAAACATATTTATTTTCAGATTCTACATACTCTACATCTTTTATTTTTCCACATAATTTCCTTGTTTGTTCAAGCACTTGTCATACCTTACAACTAACCTTTGAATATCTTATCCAAAGAAGTTTACCGCCATCCGATAATCATGTGTTCATGGCCGTTTTCATCTCTCGTTGTTGGATTCAGAATAAATGGCGAGGGATGCTGACCAAGGATATTTTGCCGCTCCATGACAATTAAAGGCCATACACTGCTGAAATCAATTCTTTTGGCCCGGGAGGAGTTCGACCATGCACCATATAGTTCAGACCTAGTAATAAGCGATTTTCACATTTTGAAGCATCACCTTGATAACAAGCACTTCAATAACGCCGTGAACACATGGTTATCGGAACAGGTGGCAAACTTCTTTGAAGAAGGTATTCAAAGTTTAGTAAGGTATGACAAAACGGACCTTACTTAAAAAATAATCCTCGTAATTCGAAAAATGGTATTTTCAGACTCAGGAAGGCTCAAACGTCAAGAACAATCAAAATCTCGAGATCAAATTTTTGGACGATTTCAATATTTTCCCTAAACTACTAGGTAAACGTGAAAATAAAAAAACTTTCCCAAACATTTTTTATTTATTTAGTTAAATAATATTTCCTAATATGATCTTGCTTGAGACAAAATTCAGGTTCAAAGGGGATAGAAAAAAAAACTAAAACAATACAAAATATTAGCTGAACAATTTAATTTTCGGCCTTTTTTGCCTAACTTCAATTCTCAATAAAAAAAAAAATATTTACCTAATCCTGAAAGTAATTTTCCTCATTTTCTACACATTTCTGCCATCTTTCAGGCAACTTTCCGATTTGGAAAAACAATGATGTTTTGGACACAATGAAGTTTATAAATGCTTCCGCCAAATTCAAATTCAGTTTAAATGCAAAGAAAACAAATAATAATAATATCTATTTAACTCCCATCCATCTTTGAACATTAATTTTTTTTATTAATTTCAATTTATTATGATTGCGAGTTGATAGTACTGGCCCCTGTATTGCACCCAAAGCACGGGCAACGGGCCATATGCTAAGGGTTCACTCTTTTATAGTAAATGTAACAGTTACCAACAGTTATCAATTTGTGGACACATTTTTTGGCATAATAGTCAAAGCAGACCGTATTTTGTTCACATATGACGAATTCCATCAAATGGTCAAGGGGAAATGTAATTACTCTATATATTGTTCTTCAAATGAGCCAGGTCATCAGTAATGTTCTTGTTCCAACTCTCCAAGAATTTTAAAGCTACCAACTATTTCAAACAAACCTGTACTGAATTGCCAAGGCCAGTCTTTGACTGATTTGATCGTTTGATCATCATTGTTATTTATTTGCATCACTATCCTTGGATATCTTCTCTTCAAAGCATTTCAGTTTTTTCCCATTCTTTCGCATCTCATAATAGGCCCCCTAAAGCAGGCAAGTAGCTTAAGAGGAAGTGGATAAGCTGCGGACTACGGATCCGAGGTGTCAACAGCACTCGGATTCGAATCCGTCTATCCGCATAAAAATTATTCCACATTGTCCAGTCTTCTCCCGGGGTAAAACCCAATTCGTGAAGGCCAAAGTATCGGGTATGAAACCGGTCCTAAAATTAAATCCATCTACATCCAATGGTCTCTTACTCTCTTACAAAATCTACCTAGTGCATTATCTCCACTATCTCCCTTTCAATCCCACTGTGAGTTTTTTTTCTATTTTTCTTCCATTTCTAGAGCCGTTCCTAGACCTAGCTAGGAAGCTTTCTATCATTGATTCTTTATATTGTCCAAAGCAGCAGGTTAATAAACAAAAACTTTTTTCAACCAAAGTTATTTCGTTACAAAAGAAAATAGCAGTTTGAGTAGTAGTTCGATGTTTTCTTGAAAGAAGGAAAAACAAAATTATGTATAAGAGTTTATTTTAATGAACCCATTTTATTTTTCCAAAAATGCATTTCAAATCTGTCTTGATAGCTATTTATACAAATATTGAATTCTCCATTTAAAAAAGAAAAAATATTTAGAATTACTTTGAAAATTTTATTAATCAAAAAAAAAAAAAGAAAAACAAAACAAATCTTGATAGTAATTCATAAATAATGTACAAAAAATTGTAAAGTTAACTTATAATTTAGCAGTTGATATTTAATTCAAAAAAAAATTGATATATTATTATGAGTTGTCTAGTGAGGAAATAAAATAATATTTGAAAAAAGAGTAAAAGAGAAATAAGAAGGCAGCTGTAGTGTAGCCAGATATTTCGATTGGGGGGAGGCAACTGAGTTTGGGAGAGAGGAAATTCAAATAAAATTTTTTCTTATGTGATTTTTAGAGTTAGTTTTTCTTTTTTTGTAATTTAGTTATTTTTTTTTTTGATATTTTTTTTCATTATTTAATTATATAAATAAATAAAATATGGATTTGGGGAGATGGGAAGAGGCACTGGAGGGAGGAGTATTAATTATATAAAAAGTAAGCACCCTACCGGAATTTGTTGATTGAATGATATGCTGATAAGGATAGGTCCATAAAATAAATATAAATAAAAAAATTCCTTTAAAATATATGGGTGAAAAAAGAGCGGATAAAATGACGAAGTAAAGAAGAATTTGTATCTGTAAAAGAAAGAAAAAGAATTTTAAAATTATTAAATAATAAAAGAACAAATCTCTCCATGTAAAAAAAGCCAAAACCTACCAATCCAGCTCTATTTTTATTATTTTCTTTAAAGGCCACAATAAACTCATCTTTGTCTTCCTCTATCTGTATCTGAATATTAGTATTTATTTATTTATCTTTAAATAGACTATATATATAACAAAAATGTTGAAACTTACAACTACGATTTCTTCGATCTTTTTCTTTTTAGATTCATTTTCAATATCTTGAGTCTTAAAAAAACCCATTAAATTGTTAGAGGAGAATTTTTTATTATTGAAAAATTTTTACCTATTTTTTTTTTCAATTTAAATTTATTTAATTGTGCGAAAATGTACATTTTAATTTTATGATGTTAGAATAAATAAATAAATAATATCGTTCAGAATTGAAAAAAAATAGGTAAGGCAGTTTGAGGAAAATTTATTTGAATCAATTGGATACCAAATGATATAAATAAATATGCCTAGATTACAAGTATCGCACTAAATATAATATATATCGTCTATATAACCTCAAATGCCAAAAAGACTCAAGATATTATTATTGAAAATGAATCTAAAAAGAAAAAGATCAAAGAAGAAGTCCTAGTTGTAAGTTTCAACATTTTTGTTATATATATAGTCTATTTAAAGATAAATAAATAAATACTAATATTCAGATACAGATAGAGGAAGACAAAGATGAGTTTATTGTCGCCTTTAAAGAAAATAATAAAAATAGAGCTGGATTGGTAAGTTTTGGCTTTTTTTACATAAAGAGATTTGTTCTTTTATTATTTAATAATTTTAAAATTCTTCTTTTTCTTTCTTCTACAGATACAAATTCTTCTTTACTTCATCGTCATTTTATCCACTCTCTTATCACCCATATATTTTATAGGAATTTTTTTATTTACATTTATTTTATTAATATATGCACCACTATCCATCATAAGCACATCATTCAATCAACAAATTCCGGTAGAGTGCTTACTTTTTATTTAACTCATATTCCTCCCTTCCAGTGCGTCCCCTCCCCACTTCCTCCAAAAATAATTTCTTATTTATTATTTCATTTTTTATTTTATTAGACTATGTTCATTTATTTAATAAAATTAATAATTATATTAATAATAATGAGGAGTGGGTTTAATAATGGGAAGGGATAAGTGTTATAATTTTATATTCTCCCACCGATTTTTTTTGTTTCTAGTCATTGCAAAGAGATGGCGTTAAACTTGATAATATTTTTCTCTCATTCGTGTCCTATCTGTATATGTGTAATATATATCAATCTCTTGCCAGTTACTGCATATACACAAAGTTTAACGATCCTTATCTAGCCGAAGATTAACAACGAAAAAAAGCTCCAAATTAGATTTAAGGATCAAAAGAAAATTATATAATTTTATAAGCTAGCCATAGGCAAACATATATATATCGCAACGATTCTGGAGTGGGTGGTCCCGCAAACTGGTGCACCACCGTTTCCATCATCAGAGGGTTTCTCAGGGAGAGTAGATCTGTCGCTGTAAA
>JAAAKE020019927.1:0-10427 GCA_010014785.2 Anisolabis maritima | reverse complement strand
CTCTCTTTTTGGAGCCATTTTCAAGAGTTTTGTGTTAGGAAGTGATGGTGGAGGTGGTTTGTTTTTGTTTTCGGGGTAGCAATCTTTGGTCGGTGGATGTGGATATGGATGTGGCGGTGGTTTGGGTTTCGCTCTAAGGTCCAGAGCGGGCTTGGTTGAGTGTTGTGTTGTTAGTGATTTGTTTGGGTTGACTTCGAGGCCTCAATCTGCCTACTCCTCGAGTCGTTGTGTGTGTGTGTGGATGACCCGGGAAAAATATTATTCCACATACAACCAACTGCGGAAACCTTCCACAACATATATATATATTTTTAAAGTCTTTTTCGGCATTTAGAGGCCATTTAGAATCCGTCCTTTATTTAAATTAATTGGGAGCCAATATAATTTAAATAAATTTTTGTCGATCAAGACAGGTGCGAACCACTGACCTTTGGTACGTAAAGCCAGACTTCTAGCTCTGCACCAAGGGACAGGGCGTAACTTAAATATATATGGTTGAGATTTTGAATTTTGACTTACTTAATGGGATTGTAATTTGTAAAGATCTATTGTCTTTCTTAAAATATTCGATAACAGATCTGAGATATTGATCGCCAATAACAACAATGTTAAGAATGGCAAACGAGACCCTTCTGACTGCCGAATGTGGACTTATTTTGTTGATAATCAAGCCACAAGTTCAAATGTATTATATAAAATATAAAAACTTATATATATATATATCCCACTTTTTATAAATGAATAATTATGTCAGTAAAGAAATTAATCCAAGATTAAGTAAATCATTATGCGAAAAGGAAAAAAGAGAGATAACACTGTTAACAAAATTAAATGAATATTTTAAATACATAAAAATTCTCTCAATATAAATGATAAAAATAATTATAATAATGCATATTTATCGATGTTAACAAAAAAATAATTAATTTCAAAATGAGAGATCTTATTAAAAACAAAAATAAATAAAAATTGAAAAAAAATTTATTAATTTATGAACATTCGGCTATTCAGCCCAGCGAGAAAACTTTACAGTTGGTCCGAAAGATTTTTGTTGTGTTGTCTATTTGCAGAAAAATTCTAGAATTGTCATGGTCTACATTATGGCCAGTTTTTAAGGCATGTGCACTAAGTGCAGTGCATGTTTTTTGCATTTTATATTACTTCAATGATCTGCCATTCGATCCTTGATATGGCACCCTGTCTGCTCAACATAACCCTTAGTACGTTGTGGACAATCCAGGCATTTTACAAAATAAATAACGTCATGTTTATGATCGGAGGGCAATCTGTTCTTATTACTAAATAAAAAAGCTAAGTTCATCAGCGATTTTAGGGCAGCTTGGGCACCAAACTGTTTTAATGTCTTTCGAATATTTTCTGAAAATTCAAGAATGTAGCTCAACGAAAAATATTGTAGCATTTGTCTATCCAGAGAGATTATGGATTATTCGGGGTAAATAGATTTCTCGTTGCATTGTATCTTCGCTCATAGTGGCTGGCATAGCATAATTAATGCAATGTGCATGGTATGAGTTTGACATTGCCTGAACTCATTCAAATTTAATTTAGATTCCCAAACTCAGTTTCCCACCCTCCTCTCGAACAAAAACCCTGGCTATTCTACTGAATCTAATTGTAAAAATAAAACCTTGTTCTACCTGTCTTCCAGCCTCGTTGTTGTGCAAATTCATATACATTCGTACAGTAGCTGCCTGATTCTCTTGGTTATTTGAAGGATGAACTCGTTCTCGTTCTGGAGCATCCACGAATCGACGAGCAAACTTGACACCATATTGGAGATTATCACTGCAAAAATCGTATAGATTAAAGTGACCAGAGATCCCAGATTTAAGTCCCGGATTTAAGTAGTTTAACCCGCATTGAAAACTGTTCCAGGGTGCATGTGTAGGCTTTTCAAAGTTTTTTTACTATATGCATGATTATATGATACTATATTACATGATTATTTTACATAAATATTTTACGCTTCTACCCAAAGATTGATGGAGCTTGCATAGGTAGATCCAGAGGCCTACCTAAGTAATTTTTTGGCGGGCGGGAGGGAGAGAACGTCAAAAATGCTAACAAAATTTTGACTTTTTTAAATACACCCAATTTTAATCACTTGAACTTCGTTAGACAAAATTTGCCAACTTTAAAACTCTTGGTAAAAAATGTCAATTACCATCTCTCAGTTTTTTTTTTAAGGTGAAAAAAATAGAACTTAATTTACCGTAGGGCGTGATTTTTCCAATACAAGGAGTTTGGGGGTGAGAGTATCCTCGATCTCTACTTGGCTACGACGATGGATAATTCTAGTATCCTTAATGTCTTTTGAAATAGAGATTTCATTGGCCCCAAGAAAATGAGGTCACCTGGATCTAAATAAGTGATTTTGACAATTTCATTTCTGTATGTGTATATGTGCAGTGGCGTAGCCAGGGCAGGTGGTTATAAAGGATTTAAACCCCCTCCCCACCCTATGAGACCTGTAGTTTGATAAGATATTAAACCTATATGTGAAAAATAAAATTTATTTAATACACATGTATAAAGAATACTACTAATAAATAAAATTATATATTAGCAGGGAAAAGAAGCGGAGGGGGCGGGGGGGAGATAATGCAAGTCCTTAACTCCCCCCTCCAAAATACATTTCTGACTAGGTTACAATGGGTCTGTATGCTATACGGACAAACCGCATTGATTGATGGAAACAATCTTAATATATAAACTTGTTATCAAAAATGAAAAGCAATAACAACTTATGGCAACACTCAACTTAGCAGAAGTGGGATTCCGAGGATAAAAGATATAAAAATTTTTTCCAACAAAAGTTGTTTAAAATACAATAGAGAATTTTTGAATATCTCTAAAGTTAATAGTTTAAAATATTTTTATATTTCAGGTTTGAACTTGAATTTAAGTACCACTTTGTCGATTGTTGCTTAAGTGTTATAGGAAAGTCTTGTGGTATTCTGTTATTTTTTATGTAGAATTTCATCTTTGCCCGTAAGGTAAATTTTATAATTCGATGTGGAAAAAATGCAACCACCTTTATAGCTTGTAAACGAAAAGAATTACAACAAAAACTTTAGGAATTGTCTAGTTCACACGCAATTTTTATCATGGTTATGACTCTCCTTGAACTGTCTGCATCAAGACCAATGTCAGGGAATCGTTCGCGAACTGTCTTTGAAGCCGACCCTAAATTCCAGCCGGTTTCACGTTCTCACGAGTTAGAAACTGGATAATGCGCTGCGCAACTGACATGTGTACCTCTTTCTCGCTCATGGTGTTTGCTAATAAATGAGGGAAGAACTAGAGCTGTTGAGGTGTGACATTCCATCCAACGGTTGCTAAAAGCGACGGCCATTCCAGATGCCTTTATCACAATTCAAAAAGGTATGTTTATATTTGATCGCCCCTTGTATATTTGAATCAAATAGAATATTTAATAGCCTCGACCAAACTTGGTATAGTCATCAAATATTTCAATATATAACAATTATTTTGTGAGCATATTTTTGCTGGTGGATCAATTGATTAAAGGCAATGCAAAATATTAATAATTTTTCGAGACATATGTAATCGAATCAGATATAATATTCAATAGCTTCGAGTGTCCGCTGGTTTAGTGCAATGGAAGCACACCAATATCCCGGTTAGGCTGGAGATCCCGGGAACCATGGACCACTTAATCCTCAAGCAAAAAATGTACTCACAAAATAATGAGATAAAAAAATTAATAGTATTATGATAGAATTCGCGAATATATCGCAACGGTACCTTATGGATTGGGAAAGTACCGGGGAAGTATTAAATCAGGGAGAGTGATCTGCTTCTGTTGATGATTGAAAATTTATAATAAAAAAAAAAGAATTTTAAATTTTAAATTGATCATTAAATAAATAAGGAATTCTTTATAATTATATAAATAACAAAAAGAAAAAAAATAATTTCATAAAAAATTTATTATAAAAAAAATTGAAAAAAATGTTATAAAAATTTTACATCAGAAATAAATAATAATTTAAAGGAAGATGAATTGGGAAAAGCGCTTTACGAAATTGATGGGCCGTTGTTAGCCACGGTGAAGATGATGAGGTGTCGACCATGAGAGCTGGTAATTGTGTAGGTGGATTCGGGTTCGACGTGGCCGGTCTCTCCGGCGGGTGTTCTGCCATTCTCCAACATAATGGTGACCGACAAATTAGTTTTGTGATCTGGTAATGGTGTCGTATGTGATCCGATTAACTCAGGCTGTCGAATGTCTGGGGATGATGTCGTATGTTTGTAATCCTGTCAGCCCCCGCTGCCAAATGAATTCCTTTCTTCCAGTTCGTCTTTGAGGAGCTCATCAACTTTGTGAAAAGGAAAGGAGTAAGGGATTTCTTGATATTTTGCATAAAAAATACTTTTTTTTTTATTTATTTAATATAAAATTCTCTAGAATTCCTTATTAAAAAACATTAAAATTAAAATTAAAAATTTATTAATAAAAATATGTATCATTAAATTTCCTTTTTTAAAATTAAAAAAAAAAAAAAAAAAAAAAAAAGCAGGGAACAACCCAAAATAACCTTGGTCATTGTGATATTCTATCAAGTTATGGATTCTAGTTCTAGGTTTGATTTTAGAAAGGAGGAATCATATAAATTTTATTTTATCTAAAATGGGATATCCTAAGAGTAATGAAATCTTCTCCTAAAAATGGTTTATTTATACAAAGGGAGATTTCTTTAAGAGAACGAGTAAAAATTTTAGCATCAAAATTTATATTATAGAGAATAAACATTCATTACCGCTAAGTCTTCAATTAAATCAATAAAAAAATTGAGAAACAGGTTTATTGAAGCAAGACATTTCCTTATCATCAAATCCTCTAATAGTATTCATAAGTTCATTTTGACTATGACTATGAATTAAATGATGTGATAGCTAGTGTATCTATTTACAAGAAAATAAGAATGCCATTTACAGTCCACAAATGAATATTAATGTGGCCAGCTCGTCCTTTTCAAAACATTGCTATATGCGCATATGGGAGAGAGATTGAAATAGTGAGTAAAAAGTGTATAGAAAAGTGAGCATTTCAAAGATAGAGATAGAAAAGAGAGGTAAGTAAAGATATATACATTGCAGGCTAAAAGTTTAAGACCAGCAATCAAAATATAAAAAAATGCATTATTTTGACTAATTGAATAGGCTTTGAGCAAAGTTATTTTTCTCATCGAAAACGTGCATTTTGTTTTGTTTGTGTTCCTTCCTATTATTTTATTTATCTCTAAAACACGACGGCGCATATTTCTCGAAAATAGTCAAAGTTGCCGCTTTTTTTTATTTGGGTGTATTAATTTTTTTTCTTTATTATTGGTTGTCATGCTAAATTAAAGTCATTGAGCGTATTTGTTTATTTTTTATAAATATTATTCTGACATTAATGTTCTGTCCGTGAATAAATCCAGTCATTCTTAATTTGAAGTGTTGAAAGTAAAGATTTACTAAAATGGTAATAGCACGTGATATTAGTATTGCGGAACGTTCGACCATTATCACCTTACATAAAGAACGAAAAACAGAAGGCGCTATAGCAGCTCAGTTGAGGTTATCCAAGACTTCTGGGCATCAGAAGATAGAACGCTTAAAGGAGATTGACAGTTTACAATCTCGCAGTCGATCTGGAAGGTCTAAAGTCACGAGTGAGAGAGATCATTTTCTTATAATCAACAGTAAGCGAAATAGACATTTAATTGTGCTAGAAATACCCACGAAATTAAATGAAACTCGCACAAAACCTGTTTAAACACATCTTTGAAAAAGGACTTAAAATCACCCTAGAAAGTAACTATTTCATGTTTCAAGATAAATTTTACAAGCAAAATATCCGGTTACCAATGGTTAAAATTATTAGTCCAATCCTGGAAAATTTGGTCGTCGATAATATTTTCAATGAAGTGGTCAGTAAAGAAAATTACTAGTTCTATTATCAGTGTGACTGCCTTACTTGTATACATAACGATTGATTGATTTTTTTCACAAAGCGTTGAATGATTATGATAGCAATAAAGAGAAAGATGGTTCGATTTGTTTTTAGATTAAACTATTATTAAGGCTAACAACGATGGTTCACTTTCTACATACGAGTATATATACGCATATAAACGCATGTACAAACCTTGCAAATAAGATATTAATGAAATGATCAACAATCACTCAAAACAGTAATTTTCAGAAAATAAGCATTTTAACAAATGAAGTGAATAGACTTCTTACTTTATCTGATGAAAGGTTTCATCTTAAGAATTTGAATGCATTTAAAAGCAAGGCAGCCAAAAATGAGTATCCAAAATTCTTGATAAATAATGTTATTAATAAATGCATTTCGAGCTTTAATGTTTCAAGCCTTATAGATATAAAAAATAATGAAGAGAATAAAATGATAAGATTTTTTTTACTATAAATTAAAATATTCCCTCATTGAATCAGGTACTGATTCACCCACCATACTCGCCCGACATTGCACCATCGGATTTCCATTTATTCCAATCGCTACAACACTTTCTAAGCGACAAAAAATTTGAATATTTGGATGATATCCAAAATGCCATCTCCAATTATTTTGCTCAAAAACCAATTGATTTTTATCGATCCGGCATTGAAAATTTGCACACTAGATGGCAAAAGATTGTTGATAACGAGGGTAATTGTATGTTTTTCATCAGTCAAACACAGTTTTATGACGACGTTTCCAGATGCAATAAGTTGTGAGTACTTCAATTCTCTTAATTTTATTTATAAATGTTATAATAGTACCTTTCTGGGTGTATTAATATTTTGTTATTTATTTTTTTGTAATTTTTGTATTTTTAGATTGGGTGATGGCTGTGGGATAAAAACAAAATGTTTCTTTTGAATTTTTTGTTTTTGATTTGGAAGATTTATTTGGCGCAATAAGGGTTAAGAAATTGTTATATATATATATATATATATACACAAAAAGTATCTAGCTACAAAGTTTTCATAAGGAGAATTGTGTGAGAAAGCAAAGTCATAGAGTAGAAAGGGAGGATTAACTTCCAGTAAACTAGAGTACCTCTCTTCTATCGTTTCTCTTATGTGAATAAAGCAAGTAAAGATAGATCCGATTACAGTGGTCGCAAGTATAGTTTGAAGATAATGAAGTGGTTAATGATAGTTCAGGTCATGTTCATGTTCATATCTTCGTCTCTCCTCGTTTCTTTGTTTTTCCAGCTTATCATACCCCTTTGTATGAGGCACCACCAAATATAATAACATTTAATTTAAAGTATTTTTTTAAAAATCATTTCGGCATCTGAGGCTATAGAATTGAAACGATACACAATATATTTATTACGAAACTTATAATCCAGGCACATTTATAAAATGAACAGTACCTCAAAGTGAATCAATATATAAATAAAATATATTCAATAATATATTTGATTTATTAGATTGAAGGAAAAGTTCTGTCGCTTTTTAAATAAGCAGTTAATTTTGCTTGTAAATCAAAACACATGTTGCAGTGAGTCTGTGCAGTTGAGTCAATGGGAATTTTATTTGTTTTTTTACCTGATGTGTAATATAAAACGAGTTCTTTTATACGCTTCATCAGTTACTAGTGATATTTAGAGAGAAGAAGATGTCAGTGGATAAAGTGCATTTACGACATTGTATTTTGTATGAGTTCGAGAGAGAACAAACGCATCGGTTGCATGTGAAAATTTCTGTGCAGTATTTGGGAGAGATGTTTTAAATCTTCGTACCTGTCAAGATGGTTTAGTCAATTTCGTTCCGGGGATTTGAGCGTCAAAGAAGGTAATCTATCTGGACAACCGTCTTGGACGATCGATAATGATGTTTTGCGGTCCATATTGGAGAATAATCCACATTTAACTAGAAAAATTGCAGAAGAGTTCGGCATCCATCATACAATTCTTGAAGACCACATTAAATCTCTTGGGTTTGTCTTGAAGCAAAGCATTTGGGTTCCATACGAATTGACTGAAAATAATTTGGTTGATCGTATAAGAATATGTTCTTCACATCTCATTAGACACAATGTGGAGCCGTTTTTGGACAAGCTGGGATGATTGGAGATGAAAAAGTAGATTCTGTACGAGAATATGAAGAGGATAAAAGCTTACTGCAAACCTGGAACATCATCAGCAACTCTTGCGAAACCAAATATTCATCAAGGAAAGGTACTGCTTTGTTTGTGGTGGCACAGAAAATGTCGAGTGTATTACGAATTGCTGAAACAAGGAAAAACTGTCAATGCGAATGTGTACCGTAACCAGTTTGATAAATTGCATGCAGCTATCAAAGAAATAAGGCCAGCATTAGCGTCCAGAAAAGGAATCGTGTTCCACCATATAAATGCTGGATCATATACCGCAATGGCGACACAACAAAAACTTAATGCGTTGGGATGGGAAGTTATTAGTCATCCACCATATTCACCTGACATTGCACCATCTGATTACTATCTATTCAGATCTCTGCAAAATTATCTAACGAGAAAAAAATTTAATTCTTCGAAAGTGTTTCTAAGGCAGTTGCTGACTAAATTTTACAACACCGGAATTGACAGGTTACCTAATAGATGGCAACAAGTTGTTACAAATTCTCGTCCTTGGAGTGAAAATAGTCAGCAACTGCCTTAGAAACACTTTCGAAAGAATTAAATTTTTTTTATTTATTCACTCTAAAGTTATTCCTTTTTCAAAATAAGGAAGAAACTCGATACATTTTGGAATTTTATTCAAAAAAGAAAAGAACGCAACGCAGGCGGCTTAAAAATTTTTTGCAGTTTATGGTGATGATGCCGTATTGGAAAAAATCGCCCATGAATGGTTTGCTCGATTTCATTCTAGAAATTTTGATGTCATAGATGCACTTCGTTCTGGCCGATCAATTACTGAAAAAGTAGATGAAATCATGCAAAAAGTGGTGCACATAGGCAACCACCACATCGTTGAGGAACTCAAAATTCGCCATCAAACAGTTTTAAATCATTTGGAGAAGACTTGATACAAAAAGAATCTTGATTTTTGGATAGCACACGATTTTATGAAAAATTTAATGGACCGAGTTTCCATATACGAATCACTGCTGAAACGAAACGAAGTCGAATAATTTTTGAAACATCTCATTACGGGTGACGAAAAATGGATCATGTAAAATAATAATGTGGGAAAAACATCGTGGTTGAAGCAGGAAGAAACTGCACAAACGGTGGCAAAGTCATGATTGACACCAAGAAAGGTGATGCTGTGTGTTTGATGGGATTAGAAGAGAATGGTGTATCATGAAGTGCTACAACCTTGTCAAACGATGAATTCTGATCTCTACTGTCAACAATTAACCAGACAATTAAAAAGAAAGTTGCCGGAATTGATAAACAGAAAAGTTGTGTTCCATCATGACAACATCAGACCACATACATCTTTGACTTCTCAGCAAAAATTGATCGTAGTTGGGAAGTTTTTAAACTACCATTTATTTCGTTCTCTGCTGAATTCACTTAATAGTATGAAATTGACTTCAAAAGAGGCTTGTGAAAATCACTTGTTTCAATTTTTCGGACTGAAACTACAAAAGTTCTATAATAACGGGATTATAGTTTTATCTGAAAATGGGAAAAAGTTATCGATCAAAATGGTAGTATATTTGATTTAATAAAGTTCATTGGACATAATAGAAAAGTGCGTTTGAATTTTGCATAAAAATCAGCGGAAACTTTTTCGACTTCCCTTTATTTGAAAAAACTGAAATGACAGTTATATAGAGAATTTTAAGTGTTTTAATGATATGCTTTATTGTACAAATTCATTAAATATTTATAACAAAATCTAATAATATTTAAAACATCGGAGAAATGATTGGAAAAAATATTTTAATGCAGTGGTACCTTGGTTAACGATGGGCTTAAACAACGACATACGTGATTAACGAAAAGTAGATGTAAGAAAAAAATATCTTGAGTAACAACGCAGGCTTTTGTTATAAATTAAATAATAATAACACATGTTACAAAAATATTAAATATTTATTGTAATAAATTTATATCAATCGGAAAAAATTTTTACAAAAAATCCACACTTCGACAATCCATTAGTTAATTAATTATTATTATTATTATTTCTTCAACAATCAGGAATCCCATTCCTCATTTCACCTCCCTCCTAAAATTAGGAACAACTCTTCTAAGTCGGGTTGATAGCAAACCTTCTTAGAGGCATGGGGATCCTAATTGATCTTCTTAATACAGATGGCATTTCTCTTTCTTCGTTCACAGAAGTATCTTGAGTGGTTGAATTTCTATTATATTGGGTTGGCCAAAAAGTCCGTTCGGTTTTTGTCGTCACGAAACTTCAAGCAGTCTAATATATAGCTAACTTCAG
>JAAAKE020019893.1:0-27966 GCA_010014785.2 Anisolabis maritima | reverse complement strand
TTTGTTTTTGGGGTCGCAATCTTGCTAGTCCCCAAGTTTGGTCGGTGGATGTGGATGTGGTGGTGGTTTGGATTTCGTTCTGAGGTCTAGGGCGGGCTTGGTTGGGTGTTGTGTTGTTAGTGTTGGGTCGACTTCGAGGCCTCAATCTGCCTACTCCTCGAGTCGTTGTGTGTGTGGATGTTTCAACCGACCGCGGAAACCTTCCAGAAATATATATATATATATATATATATTTTATTTTCTCAACTTACTTGAATGGTCTTTCTTGAGTATGTGTTCGGAGATGTTTTTTTAAATCACTTTGTGTAGTAAAAAATTTCCAGCAACCTTTAATAATACAATTAAATGTATTTCCATTATGAAGACGTTCATGTGCTCTGAGTCTTAAAAAATAAGAGATATTATTCTAGTATTTAATTAATATTTTAAATATTATATATATACCTATAAAGAGTACTAAATGCTTTTTCACAACCAGAATGGCTGCATCCAAAAGGTTTGGATTTGGTGTGTACTCGAATATGGATTTTTAAACTATATGATGTAAGAAAGGCTTTGCCACAGGTGGTATCTGGACATTTAAATCTGTATTCACCTAAAACCAAAATATATTTATCTATTCAATAGAGTAAAAGTAATTAAGATTATTTAAAACTTAAATTAATCATCGGGATAGAAATTTACATATAGAAAATAACAAACTCTTCCATTAAATACGGTAAAAAATGATAAACTCTGGCGTAAATTCGAATAACATAACCCTTGATCAGTTACCATTTCTAAAGTATATCCAGCGTTATTAGCTTATTAGGGCAGCGTTTCCAAACATGATTAGTCGTTAGGGACACGCAAAATATAAAAAGCAATGACAGAAAGTTCACATACTTACAATATCAGAAACATAAAACAAAATACTGATTCATATTTATCCTCAATAGTTTTATTTTATTTTATAAAAATGATACAATTTTGGAAATTTGGAAACAAGCGAATACGAGAGTCAGAAAAAGGTGGGAGGCCTAGTGGAGTTAGCTTCTAATCTTCTAATTTAAGGCATCTTGGATTCAAATTCATGATCCGGCAAACATTTAGGCAATTCTATCAGTTTTATCGCGGAGGAACCAACCCCAAGTGAAACATTCATAATTTTTTTCTCATTTATTAAGTGTTGGCTTCTTTGGCCATATTACTTTGATACAATTTAAGAACCAATAAATAAATAAAAAAACTACTGAATAATAGTCCATATTTATCGTACTATTTATCATATAGATATATAGAAGATCTGGAGATTTGCAATGATTTAAAATATTTTGAATTACCTTTATGAGATCTCATGTGATTTCGTAAATTTCCTCTGGTACTATAAGTTCTAGTACACCCATTAAATTCACAATTGTATCTTTTAAACTTTAATTTATTAAGTTTTTGTTCGGTCGAGGAGTCAAGTGAAGTATTTGACATCATGTTATCTTTAGAATTAATTCGCACTTCTTGATTATTAGCATTATTTGTGTCACTATAAATAAAATAAAATATAGTGTTAAGTAATATTTTACAAAACATTTTCGAATTATGATAAAAGTTTTTTAATCCCAATTTATTCGAAATAGATAAGAACCTAGTTATTATATTCAGAAATAATGTTATCAATCGTTTATTGCTATCCAAATGAATTGGTCCGAAAATTCTTGGGCTAGGTAGCCTTAATAAAAAAAAAACGGTCTAATATAATCAATTTAAAATGAATCGAATGAATTTCCATTCGAATTCGAAAGTCATAAATATCCAACTTTAATCTTCCTGGCGGAAGTTAAAAAAAAATCAAACATGTCTCAAAGAATTTCATCCTCTCAATTATCTTCAAGAAAATTGGAAAAAGGGAAAAAATGTTATGACAGATTTATAAACAAAAATGTTCAAAGAAAAGAATGGTGAAATGACATGGCAATAAAAGGTCAATCCAAAATTTCCGCTCGAAAAAATGATTATCGTTTAAAAATCACAATTTTGGGCTATTAAAGATTTTTCTATCCCACTGTTTAGCCGATCTGTATAGAGGGTATATAGTATGTATAGACGGCTTTGATATTTCATGAGATATTAAAATAATTTCTTTAAATAATGCCACTGTATAATAATAAATTAAACAATGTAATTAAACAAAGAGTAATTATATAGATGGTCTATAATGAATATATTGAAATTGTTAAAGAAGAGAACATTTAGTAAATTCTTCCGATAGTCCTTTTTTGTTGAAAAAAGTAGGCCATTATTTTTTAAATATTTTGATTAGAATAAAAAGTAAATAAAGAGTATTGTTATTATAACCTCCAAAATGTTTTATTTACTTGAAATTATATTTTAGAAATATATTATTTTAATATATAATTAAATTTATAAATAATTATATAATTTAAAAAAAGAGAAAAATAAAGAAATTACCTTTTATCATTGTCGAATATCGGTGTTTTAGGGCTATAATTTTCATCAATTTTATTATTAGATACTGGATTAGAATTTAGAGATGTCAATTGATAAATGGTAAAATCGGATTGCTCTTCGATATTTGATGACGGCGATGGTGAATAAATGAAATTAAAATCTATTCCGGTATCAAATGGTAATTCGTCTCCAAGTGTCAAAGATTCTTGATTATTATCAAGAAAAGTAAATTTTGTATCTTTCGAAATCGCCATTTTCATTTTTAAGTTATTTTTTATTGTTGATTCAAGATGACAACTTAAGATGTCAAACAAATTTCACTTTTTATTTTTAAGTCTTTTTCGGCATCAGAGGGCACTTAGACTCTTTATTTAAATAAATAGTAGCCAATATAATTTAAATAAATTTTTATCGCTCAGGACGGAAAGCGAACCACTGACCTTTCGTACGTGAAGTTATACCTCTAGCTCTGTACCAAGGGACAGGGCATTTCACTTTTTAATAATATAAAATAATTAATTTGTATATAGTCAGATAAATTAAACATTTCTTCATCAGAGTTTTATATTTTATCCCACCTCAAAATACCATCCTTGTTAAGGTTTTGACCAGGTTTTCCTTAACAGCTTAAGGCGAATGTCAGGATGGGTAATACGTCTTTTACTTCTGATCACCTATTATTGCGCGCAATGTTTCATCATGTTTTTATCTTATTCTCTCGATGGAAATGTATGAACATGTTTTTTGTTAATGAGCATACATTTCTTTTTTTTTCTTGTATTTGTTTTGTTAATTGTTTGTTGTTTTGTATTATGTTATTTATAAATTTGTATTTGTGTTTGATTGGACCTAGCCAACGAGGACTTGTGCCTATAAGCAGGTCGTAAATAAATTTATTTATTTATTTAAAAATTAAAAATGAATCATTGTAAATAACAAATAAGATATAAAATTTATTTATATCAATTCGATACCAATCAATATAAAAATAGATTTGCCTGGATAATTGGATCGTAATCTTGTATGTTATATATCATTTAAAAGTCCTCAGATACCGAAAAGACTTAAAAAATAAAAATAAATAAATAAGATATAAATTATTAATATTTTATTAAAATTTTTTCTAATATATTTAGAATTATTCAAAAATATCATTCATAAATAAATAAATCTTGGTGCAGAGCTAAAGGTCAGGCTCCAGGTATCAAAGATCAGTGGTTTGCTTACCATCCTGAACGACAAAAATTTATTTAAATTATATTGACTACCAATTAATTTAAATAAATAAGGATGGAGTTTAAATGCCGAAAATGACTTAAAAAAATTAATTTTTTTTAGACTTTTAAACGATATATTATATACAATATTATAATACATATAATTAAATAAATATGTTCAAATTATTTATTTAAACAATCATTGTTCATTTTTGTTGTTTTATTAATGTATATTCAATTATGGTTGGGTCAAGACCTGAAGAATGAAATAAAATGTTTAAATTAATGGCGCCATTTTTTCCTTTTGGTTTAGGAGTGGGAAAAAGCTTCATTTTTCTAATTAAAAAAAAAAAATTAAAATTCTTAAAAACTAATAATTTAAAACAATAATAAATAATATTTTACAATTATAAAATATTAATATTTAATTAAATAATGATTTTAATATTAATTTAAATTTTATATATATTTATATAAAATTTTATAAAACTTAGATGAAATACAAAATTATTATTTTAAGGAAGATTTTTAATTTTTAATTTATATTTAATCAAATCATTTTTTGATTACATTTTTTCAATCAACATAAATTTAATGAACTTCATGAGCGGTCCCTTGAGACTCCCATCTTTTCATTTACACCTCCATTTGTATTTTCCCAAACGTGAACGAGGTTAGACCGAATTGGAGCTTCTTTCTTTCTCAAACTGTGGCCTTTCCTCTTCCGCTGATCTGCCAACATGGTGAGCCTTTGCTTATTTATTTTTTTAATTAAAAATCCTTTAACATCATTTTTATTTTTAATTATATTTAATTTTTGCTAATCAGAATTAATTTTTTTTGGATGACCTTATTTTAATATATTATTATTTTTATTTTTTCATTTATAATAACCTATTAAATTAACCTAAAAATATGTAAACAATATTTCAAACATATTTTAAGTGAGAAATTGAAAAAAATGTTCTATTTATGGGATATTATTATGAAAATAATATTATTAAATATTTATTTCTTATTTTTATATTTATGTAGGCTCGAGGTCCGAAGAAACACTTGAAGCGTTTAAATGCTCCAAAAGCATGGATGTTGGATAAACTTGGAGGAGTTTACGCTCCTAGACCTAGCACTGGACCACACAAACTCCGAGAGTCATTACCTTTGGTTATTTTCCTTAGAAATCGATTAAAATATGCACTCACTAATTGTGAAGTAAAAAAAATTGCCATGCAACGTTTGATTAAAGTTGATGGCAAAATACGAACAGATCCTAACTATCCAACTGGATTTATGGGTAAGTACATATATTTAAAAATTTTGAAAATTTTTATAATTTAATAATTATTTTTAGATGTTGTTGCGATTGAAAAAACTGGAGAATTTTTTCGGCTTATTTATGATGTAAAAGGAAGATTCACAATTCATAGAATATCCGCCGAAGAGGCAAAGGTATGTAATGTATTCTGATTACTATATTCATACTAACAAAAGAATAATATTATAGAGAAATCAATGAATTTATGGTTCATTTATTATTTTATTTCGAAATAAAAATAAGCCCTTGTTACTTAATTTACTTAATTTATTAAAACTTTAATGATGGATTTTTTGGTGGTATCTGATTGAAACCTCGTTCCCATGGATTCGAATCCAGAATCCGTATGTGGAACCCCACATTAATTTGGTATAGTAGCCAGGAGCAGCTAAATATTTTTTTTGCCCCATTATCTGAATATTAGCCACATAATAATTTGAAATTAGTTTACTATGTTAATTGATTTATATACAAAAAATGTTTTGTCATTCAAGTAATAATCACAAGAATTAACAATCTAAAATGAGCTACAGAATGAATGGTCGAGAAATTAATTTAATAATAAACAAAAAAATGTAAATGTGAAAGCTTTAATTCTAAAATTAAACCAAATTCATTATTTCTCATTTGATAATAAATTTGATGAAAACTTTATAAGGCATTTGATTAATCATGATTTTATTTATCTTACTCATCTGAATTTAATAATCATTTATATAAAGACTAAATTCATTTTAACATCAGAATTAATTTAAAATTAATTTTTAATTTAGTACAAGTTATGCAAAGTTAAACGCGTGCAAACTGGACCAAAGGGCATTCCTTTCTTAGTTACTCACGATGGTCGAACTATTCGTTATCCAGATCCTCTAATTAAGGTTAACGACACAATCCAACTCGACATTGCCACGTCTAAGATCATTGATAGCATTCGTTTTGATTCAGGTATGTAAATAAATTTTACTATTATTTATTGCATATGAATTCTCATCCATGTTTTTTTTATTTTTAGGCAATTTATGCATGATTACTGGAGGACGTAACTTGGGACGGGTTGGAACAGTAGTGAATCGTGAACGGCATCCTGGTTCTTTTGATATTGTCCATGTAAAAGATTCTCAAGGACACACTTTTGCCACAAGGTAATTATTTTCTTTTCAAAAAAATCAATACTATTAATGGCAACTAAGATTTTCCTAATTACGCGTTTCCTTTAACTGAACCATTAATATTAATATAACAAATAAAATTTAAATAAATAAATATTCTGGGTTTTATAAGTTTTATAAAGGATAAGTATGCTTAGAGAGGTCAACTTCAGGGTTAGACAATTCTGATTGGGGGCATTTTTAACTTAGCCCCGGAGTTGGGTTGGTTGGAAGCCTTTCAACTCTGTCCTAAAATTTAAAAAAAAACTTCTAAAGAAAGCCAAACCACAGTTTTTTAAAAAAATATTTTGCATCAAACGAATAAGTGAAATTGAATTGTTACAAACAAAAATTTTTTGTTACGGGATCCTTTCTAATAAATAGAGCAAAATTATTTTTGGTCCAAGTCTGACTAAGCAGCCCTAGATAAACATAAATTATTACAATATATTACCAAGAAAAAAAATAAAATTCCTCTTCTAACTCTAAATTTTTTTTTAATGATTTTTTTATGGGAACAAACAACAAAATTACCAAGGAAAACCGGAAATTAGTTTAAATAAATAAAATTCCTTGTACTATTATAGTAACAATGATTCTTTTTTTGCCCCTTACTGCTTATTATAGTAATTATTGTAAATTAAAAGAAGTGAGAAAAAAACCATTAATACTCCTAGTATTTTGGCCTCATCGAAGCTGAATTAAGTTAATTACTACTTGATTCAGTCAAAAATGGCCTATATTAATTTGCTTCTAATGGTCGCTGGTAAAATATCTTTTTTAGCAGCATTACCCAAGGAGAATACAAACAAATTCAAATACACTACTATGAACTTTGCTTCAAAAATAATCTGTATTTATATTTTAATTAAAAAATTACTTCATTAAATATACCTTTATGTAGTTATTTTTAAAAAATAGATTGAATTAAAAAATACTACTCTTTCTATTTTTGACCTCTAAGTCCCCTTTCTTCTTTCTAAAAAATAAATAAATAAATTTTGTTTTAAACAAAAATTCAGAATGAAGAATGAGTCTTTTACCACCAAGATATTAATTTTTTACTTTCTCGTAACATAATATAAGGAAAGTATTGTTTTGGACCTCCCTGTGTCTGAAAATATCATTTTTCGAATTATACCTGTGTGTATGTTCTTTAACAGGATAACTCAAGCACCCTTTAATGTAGATCTGCCAAATTTAGCGTTTGTGCAGTTACAGCAAAATCATATATCTCTTTCTTTTGAACTATTTTCCGCAACTGGAAGTACCTGATTCGTGTTAATGATATATGTGTATACAAGAAAATTAGAAGGAGGCTACTCGCGATTTTTTACTTTCTCTTGTCTATATATGAAATATAAAGAGAGTAAGTATTGCAATCGCAGAAAAATCCATGTCGAGCTTTCAACAGAAATACACGTTTTGAGGTTAGTCGAGTCTAAAAAAATGGGTTTTGCGTCTTTCTGTGTGTCTGTGAACAAGATTTCTCAAATAAGAAAAAAATGTAGGAGACTGTTGTGGTGGTTACTACTTTTTATATACTTATATTTAAAGTAGCCCTGTCCCTTGGTGCAGAGCTAGAGGCTTGGCTTCTACCAAAGGTCCGTGGTTCGCTTCCCGTCTTGAGCGACAAAATTTTATTTATATTATATTGGTTACCAATTAATATAAATAAATAAGGACGGAGTCTAAATGGCCTCCGATGCTGAAAGACTTAAAAAAAAAATTTAAGCTAGGTACCCATGCACCTCCAATTTAATTAATTTAATTAAATTTTTTTTTTCATAATTTTAATAATTGATTAATATACACAAACGAAAAATCTCTAAAATTAAAAGCTAAATAAAATTGTGAAGCTACCAAGGTCCGACGCAAAAAAAACTGGTGTGACATCTAACACAATGTTCCTTACCTTAGGTAAGAGAAAGTGTGTGATGTGCGGCCGTCACGCAAGATTTTTTATTGTGAATTACAAATAGATTAGAATGTATTTTAACAACTAAAAACAAATATTATATCTTTTCCCTGGATAAATTCGCCCCTTCAATTTTTTACTTTGATTTACCCACATATGTAATAAATAATGAGAAAGTATTTATTATTTGTATCCGTCCGTCTGGAAATCCTCCCCTCCTAAATAGAAAAAAAGTTTGACTCAGTAAACATAAAATTTTAATATTAGAAAATCACTTGGAAATAACATTGCCCTCCAATATCCTTTAAAATATTCTTTTTGGCCTCATCGAAGCTGGATTAAGTTAATAAATACTTAATTTAGTCAAAAATGGCCTAAATTAATTTTCTTCTTTTGGTCGCTAGTAAGTTCTTAATTTGTTTTGCTGGCATTACCCAGGAATGAAAACAAATTTTTGCCATTATATTAATAATATTTCATCAATTTCTTACTCTCCCCCTAAGGATTAAATTTAGGAAAGTCAAGTGAAAATAATTTTTTTTGAACTCGAAGCCAAAGCTAATATCAATTTTTGACAAAAGTTAACTCAATGAAAGATTAATAGAAATAAATCGACCTATATCAAGTAAAATTAAAAAATTTTTTTTTTGCAGATTGGTCAACGTTTTTATTATCGGCAAAGCTACAAAAGCCTGGGTGTCCCTTCCTAAAGGCAAGGGCGTTAAGCTCAGTATTGCCGAAGAAAGAGATAAACGGCTTGCTGCCAAAGCGGCATCAGGCTAAGTACACATTTTTTATTGAAAAACTACAAATGTATGGCTGTATCATATTAAAGTGAAATATACATTTTATCTTTTGAAACAGCTAATCTTTCTCAAGACAGTTTTATTTTTAATATATATTCCTTCTCACTTTGTACTCCTTCAATTGTCATAATTTTTGTTTTAGATTAATCATTATTTTATAGATTATATATAGATCGCTTACTTCATGTAATATTTGATAATTTTTCAAAAATTGAATACAAATGTCGGATTATTATGGCATAATCAGATAAATTGATGTAACGATCATTTTTTCTAAAAATTGATTGTCGTTTCAGAAAATTATTTTAGCAGGAAATTACACGGAAAATCATTCTGGATGGAACATTTGGCCGGTACAGACCTTTGAAAAACCTTGAACTAAAACGGAAGGGTTAGAAAAGAATGATTAGGATGGAATAAAGAGAAGGTCGTACAACAATTTCTGAAGAGAAGGCTAACGATGGCCTATTAGCGACTGCAAAATAAATTACCAGTGGACATGAGTTATGATCGGTATTTGGAGATTATTGCTTTAAAAAAAAAAATGAAGAAACAAACAATTTTACAAAGACTAAATAATTTCATAAAAAACTTGCTCACTTAATTGAATTATCTTTAGGCAAACAGCATTTTAGAAATAAATTTCCCTATTAAGTTAACAAAAGATTTTATTTTCATTTGTTTCTCCCATTAATTTTCACATTTATTTTAAGAAAGCAGATTTAAGAGAAAAAGACCATCAAGAAACTTATTCCAAAAATGTATATTATCTACATGAGGAATATTGGTGATATCTGTCTATTTGTTCCTCGATGATATGCCTGAAATTTCGAACTAATCCTTGAACAGCCCAGGCAGCTCCATCGGCCAGGGCACAAATAGTATGTCCCTCAATTAGTCGGGATACCTCATAAATTACATCGATCTCTTCTTTTCTTGCCTTCCCTTCAACCATTCGATTAGTAATACTATAAAGCCAATGGCATCCTTCTCGACAAGGTGTACATTGACCACAACTTTCATTCGAATAGAAACGTAACAAAATATTAATTGCTTCAATCACATTCACCTAAAATTAGATGAGAATTATGAAATAAGAACCTTGTATATAAATATAAAACAGCATCATATTTCAACTCCAATAAAGTAATCGTATTAAGAGGGTTCATATAAAATCTGTTCGAGATTGCAGCAAGAGAAAGAAAATAAAAAGAGAAGCATTTAATTAAGCATACCACATACGAAGCACATAGAGAAGCATTCCCACTGAGACAGGTAGTATGTACACATAGTTTAGTGTTACAGTTTTAGTGCGGCATGTTATTTTCAACATATCTAGAGATCCCGGTTTAACCTGGACAGTCCCAATTTTAGAACTCTGGTCCCGAATACATATTTCGGTACATAATATATATATATATGATTGTAAATGTTCACCATTGACATTAAATTTCAAAATAATATAAAAAAACTATCAACCTTTCAACATTAAAAATAAGACATTTCAAGCCTATCTTTATTTTTGAAACAAAAATTAGGCAATAATTTAATTTAAATAAATAAAAATATTTATCTGATGATTATTGTATATTGTATTACTGACTATATATAAGGCAATTTTCCATACGACTTTTTAAGGTTTGTATGGCGCTCAGCTACAAAGGCTATATGCGCAATTTATTTTTACAATATGTCTGTTTTTTATTTACAAAATATGGAATCCCTATTGCTTTAGACGAAATTATTTTTTAGCGGCCTTAAAAAAAAACAGTTACACTCCTTTTGCTTGGTATTGTCTTTCCTTTCTTTCACTTCCCCTCACGACATATCTTATTGAACATTCCTCATATTTTTTAATAACTTAATAAACCTGTTTAGAAATAACAATGACTGCAGCAGTTCCAAAAGCGGATTGTTGTTTCACAAGTTGATCAAATCCCATTAAAGTCTCTTCACATTGTTTCTTATTTAAAATAGGACTTGAAGCACCACCTGGGATAATCCCCAACAAATTATCCCATCCTCCAAAAACACCACATGCATGCTGTTCCACTAATTGTCTAAGCGGAATACACATCTCCTCTTCAACTGTACAAGGATGATTTACATGTCCGCTTATTGTGTAAATTTTGGGACCTGTATTATTTTCAAGCCCAAACGATGCAAACCATTCACCTCCGCGCCGCATTATTTCCCCTAAAAAGTATTAATTTTATTTATAGGTTTTCTTAAATTATTCACTTCATTATTTTGCTCACCAACATTTCCAATACTTTCTACGTTATTTATAGTAGTCGGGCATCCAAAGAGGCCAACTACAGCTGGAAATGGTGGTTTAATTCTAGGTTTTCCTTGTTTTCCTTCTATACTTTCCAAAAGTGCTGTTTCCTCTCCACATATATATGCACCTGCACCTCTATGTACAAATATATCAAAATTGTAACCCGTTCCACATGCGTCTCTTCCAATTAATCCGGCAGCATAAGCCTCTAACAAAGCTAACTAAATAAAGATTATGATTAGGTAATTTAGACTATCACTATTATTGTTATTATAAATAAAATAAATAATACAACGTACAATACGTGTATTGTAAACATGCATCTATCTGATACGGATGCAGAAATAGTGGCCGAAACTGTATAATTGTATATTATTAATAAAATAAACAATTATTAATACCAAAATGTCTTTTATTTATAATAAATAAAGATTACATTTTAGAAATTATTAAAAAAAGAGTAATTTGTAAGACTGGATCGGGAAGAATCTTTTCAAAGCCTACCAAAGTTTAATTAACACGCATAGGTGCAAGAAATAATTAGATGGAAAAAGATCTAAGATACACATAAGGTATAAGGGACTTTCCCATAGATTTTGAATAGGCGTTTGTCAAGACACAATGAGCGGGAATCTTTTGCCCTTGACAATTTTTTTTCATTTAATTCATTAACAAAGTCGGATTATTTTGAGGATTAGAAATAATTAGGATTTTTTAAATATAATTTTTTAGAAAAATACATTTTTATAAATTACAAATTTTATTTATAATTATCACAACAAAAAATATCTAAAATGTTAAAAAAAAATTGTTACATCTAAGAAAAGGAGATGTCAGATATGGACTAATTTTTTATTTATAAACAGGCCTGCAGATTGCGATATCTTTTAATAATAAATTTCTATAATACCTGAACATTCATCGCCTCATTATAAAACTCTCCTCTTATATATATATAAGCGGCGTTTGCGTCTATAGCGAATCCTGCAATTAAAGCTCCTTCAATTAATCGATGTGGTTCATGGCGTAAGATCTCCCTATCTTTACAAGTTCCTGGCTCTCCTTCATCACCATTTACTATCAAATAACGAGGCTTCCCGGGATCAGGATTCCTCATGAAGCTCCATTTCATTCCAGTAGGGAATCCTGCACCACCTCGGCCTCTTTGGTGAGATTTTTTCATTTGGTCTAAAAAGATAAAGTCCATTTATTTTAATAAAAAAAGATTACATTTTTAAGGAAGAAAGGAAACGTTTGTTTAGAATGTAATGAATACCAAAATAAATCATTTTTTTTTTTTTAATTTTAATTGTGAATATTTTTGCCGGTGGTATGGGAATCAAACCCAGGATCTCCATACTTTCCAGGGTTGTTATAAACGTACGAAATAATTTTGGCCTCTTACCTATTATCCAATCGCGTCCTTTTAATATAATTTCTTTTGTTTTGTACCAAACTCCCCTCTTGAGAGCACCTTCCAGTTTCCAATCATATCTACCATATATATTAGTATAAATGCGATCGGAATCTTTTAAATTTCCACAAGTCTTTGCATAACAGTTTCTTTTAAATAAAATAAATTTATTTGGAATAATAAATTGAAAAGATCTATTTGCAATTAACATTATTTACAAATATTATATTTTGTAAATAAACTTTTTCTTCAATTGTTGGTTGTAAATTGTTAATCCACTTTTTATCTTCAATTTTCTTCTGAGATTTAGACTCCGTTATTTATAATAATTGGTAGACAATTTGCACCCAACTCTTTTTTTACAGGAATTTGAAATAACACGTTTCACCAATAAGGACAAAAAACTTTTTTACACTAATTTTTTGTTCTAGCACGAATCCCAAAAAAATTTTTTTTTAAATTCTAATTTTAACAGTGTCTTACAGAAACTTATGTTATGTATTCGTCCGTTGTTTTATGCCCATTTTTTGCTCGAGACGGGAAGCTAATTTATGACCTTTGCTTTGGTACCTGAGACGAGATCTCTATCTTTGAACTAAGAAAAGTTTTTAACATTTTTTTTTAGTCTTTTCGGCATCTGAGGCCATATAGACTTTTTAACGATACATGTATAAATTACTATACATATTATCCAGGAATATTATTTATTTACACCAAATGGTATCCAATTGATTTAAATAAATTTTCATCAGGCTTCCTGGAATCCGAACCGTTTTAAGGTTATCAATACTGACAATGTCGCTATCTTTAACCTCTCGGCCACGGAAGGGGGTAGAGGGGTTGTTATCATTCCTTTTTGCCTGCGGATTCCACTGCTTACCAGAAGAAAAAAAGTAAAAATTTAATCGAGCCGCTTTTGAAATTCCAGAAAAATCTTCAATATACAAATGTGAAGTCCACTCCACTTCACACTACCTTTCCGCATCTTTCCCGTTATTATTTCTATTGTAGAGAGAAGGCCAGGCCCATGACTTCATGCTTTTTCCACCTTTCAGTGATTCCTTAAGTGCACTAAAATTTCTTAATTTCTCGCGCCTTATCAATAAGCGTTTCTATTAATTCGTTTCTAACTTCATATTAAATAAAAAATTTATAAGTGAAAAACAAAGAAATTCAATGGTAAAAAGTAGACTTTTTATATTTTTTTTTCTTAATTGACTAATTTTTAAATACTTATGATCATTTCGATGTTTATTATAAATTTGGCGATTAATTTATTAATTTAATAGACATTTTTCAAATGTTTGATTTGACAGTTCAATTATTTTCACAGAAAAATTGTACTTAAATTAAATCACAAAATAATAACAAAATGAATAATTAGTTTTATCTCTATATTAAAAGTAAGTATTATTATTATAATTTAGATAATAAGTTCTATTAAAATATTAATTTATTAAAACTTTTCTAACCTATTTTAGGAATGAATATCTTCAAATACACAGTTCTTGATTATTATGGTGAAGATGTTTCTAAAAAATGTGGATATTGCAAAGGGATAGATACAAGTTGCACGTACGGCATGTGGGGTCATAGCCTGCATCCTCAGGAATATCAGAATTTAATTGACAGAGGTTGGCGAAGAAGTGGAAGTTATTTATACAAACCGAAAATGGAAGATATTTGCTGTCCTTTGTACACGATACGATGTGAGGCTTTACGATTTCAACCCACAAAATCACAAAAGAAATCTTTAAAAAAATTTAGGAATTTTATTATAAATGGGAAGTCGAATATGAATGAAGATGAGATTAGTAGTAGTCCAGAAAAGAAATGTGAGAAAAAAATGGTTAAACCAGGAATCGGGGCTGATCCAAATAAACCGCCCTGTCGAAAAGCTAAGCAAATGAGATTAGAGCGAAAATTAAAAAAACAAGAAGCAGCAAAAACACAGCAGAGCAATAAAATCATCCCACCTACATGTACCTCTTCAAAAATGGAAAATACTCAAAATGAAGAACAATCTCCAAAAGAAAGTTTCCATATGCCACCAAGATCACCTTTAAAATTGGAATTGCCATCATCTGAGGATATAAAAAAAGATATTAATTTTGAAAGTAAAATTCTGAAATTCAAAGATATTGAGGATGGCATTCATAAATTAACAATTAAACTTGTTCGATGCAATACCGATTCGAAAGAATTTTTGTCAAATATTAAAGAATCATTTAATGTTTATAGAAAATATCAAAGTATTATACATGAAGATCCTTTTGATAAAATCAAATATGATCGTTATTTGAAATTTTTAGTCAAGAATCCTTTAGAGGGGACTCGAATGAAGTCAAATCCGACTCAAGTTAATGAACAAGGAGCTTTTCACATGCAATATATTCTAGATGGGAAAATAATTGCTGTCGGGGTTCTTGATATACTGCCCTATTGCGTTTCGTCGGTTTATTTCTATTACGACCCAGATTTTAGTTTCCTTAATTTGGGTACGGTGTCCTCCCAATTGGAGATTGAACTGGTGCAACAACTTCATCAAAACCATCCGAATATTGAATTCTATTATATGGGTTATTATATTCATTCATGTCCTAAAATGCGGTATAAAGGAGCGTTCAAACCATCATATCTCCTCTGTCCTGTGACTTACACTTGGGTATCTATCGAAACATCCCTCCCAAAAATTGATAGAAATAAATTCTCGAAACTTAGTGAGGAATGTACTCTGGATAAAAATGCTGAAGTATCAGCTGAACAGATTAAGATATTAAAAAATCGTAAATTATATTCATTATCTGAATATCTTAAGATATATGGCGATGATTTAATGGTGGAAATTTTACAATGGGCAAGATTTGTGGGAAAATTAGTTCTTGATAATACTATTCTACTTCTTTAAATTTTTATGTATTTATTTTTTAAGAAATCAAATAAAAGAATTAAACCCAGATTATTATTTTATTAAACCTTTTCATTTGTTAACTTTATTCAAATTAAAAAAGCTTTATTGTTAAGATTTTACTTTAATAAAATGTTTTTTATTCCTTGAATTTATATTTTTATTATTAAACAAAACCTATACAATTTTTAATTGGTCCCACTCTGGGACTCATCTGCAGAGTTCGAGCTTACCGACATATAACTGTCATTTTCTCCACATTCTCTCTGCCAGCTTTTTTCCCTTCTCATATCAAGTATCAGGTTATTTGACAGGCTTGCTTCTTCTCTTGTTCGCTTTTATAATATTCAATGCTGACCCTGCAATATGTGATTAATGGCAAGGAAAGAAACCTCTTTTATAAGGTTTCAAATGGAAAATGGCTGATGAATTTCAATATGAAGTTTAATTCTCACAAAAGAGAGTGAACTCTGAACCTGACTTCTCTTCTGCTACACATTTTTAAACTCAGGAATGTATTTTGGGGAGACAATTGTTCCAAATAAAAGCTAAGAATCTATTCAACTATTAATACTCGACAAGTTGTTTAATACCTAAAAGAGATTTGAAAAGATTGAGAATCTCTCACTCTAAAATAGTTTTTTATATCAGTGGTTTCCAACTTTTTTAGAATAGTATCCGTGTATAGTTTAAAGAGAATTGCTCAATCAGATAACAAATTTTGTCAAACACTCATCTGTAATGTGGACAACTCATTCCTTGGTGAAAATTGCAATTCGCATATGAAGAAGGGATAGAAACACTGAGAAGTTATAAAAAGATAAGCATTGCAAGATAGAGATAGAGAAAAGAGGTAGTCAAAATATGTATATAAAAATAAATATAAATAAATAGTAAAAATAAAAAAAAATATATAAATAAAATGAATAAACATATATGAATATACATGTATATATATGAGTGCATAAATATTAATATGAAAAAGATATAATGTACATGTATATAGCTTTAAGTATAAGTATTGAGCTATAAAGTTCTCATAAGGTGTAGTGTCTTGGGGAGTGTGAGAAAGCAAAATCAGAGAGTATAGAGGGAGGATTAACTTCCAATAGACGGGAGTATCTTATTTCTCATGTTTGAGACCGATCCAGCTACAGTGGTCACAAGTATAGTGTGAAGATGATGAATTATCTAGTGATACTTCAAAGTTATGTCTTCGTCTCTTCTTCTCCTTGTAGTTGGTTTTTCTTTGTACGCTTCCATTTATACCCCTTTGTACGAGACACCGCCAAATCTTACATAACTACAGATCCTAAAAATCCTTATATAACTTTAAAACTTCCATATTTCAAATCTAATAATTTTAAACATGCACTTCTTGAAACTTAAACTCCGAATAGGCCTTGTTTTGTCCACTAAAACTAATATTTAACACATCACTCAATAAGTGCCGAGGTTAACAAAAAAAACATTTTTTTTGTCTTGGTGAAAGACCACTTTTTTCTTTTGCATTTGGGACGGTTTATTCGCAATTTCTTCCTTCAAACGCACCAATAATGCCATGTAATATTTGCTGTTGATGGTCTTTCCTTTCTCAAGATAGTCAACAAATAAAATACCCTGCGCATCCCAAAATACGGAGGCCAAAACCTTACCGGCCATCCTTTGCGTTTTTGGTCGCTTCGGACGGCTTTAACAGGCTGCTGTCCACTCACCTGACTGACGATTTCATTTCGGAGTGTAGTGGTGGATTCATGTTTAATCCATTGTCACGTACAGATGCAAAAAATCCTGTTTATTACGGTTAAACAGCTCCAAACAGCGCTTTGTATCATCAACTAGTTGCTGTTTTTGGTCCACTGTGAGCAAACGCGGCACCCACTTTGAACACAACTTTCTCATGGTCAAATATTCATGCAAAAAAGTGTATACACTGTCTTCTAATATCTTTAAGGTGTCAGATATCAAAGAATCGACCAAAACAAACCAAAATTTATTTTTAAATGGCCCTGCAAAATTGATATGAACTCTGCTCCAAGGCTCAGAAAGTATAGGCCAGTAGCATAAAGGAGCTTCAGGTTCTTGTGACCTTGACTTATGACAAGATTCTCAACTTTTTAAAAAATTTTTAATATCTATATCAATCAATATTCAGCCACCAAACATGAAGTTTAGCCAGGGACCTCATTAAACATATCCCAGGATGCCCTTCATACAAAATATTAAGTATCCCTTTTTGAAGATCGTTTGGAATAACTAGCCTTCCATTCCAAAGAAAAATGTTTTCCTCATAAAACAATTCATTTCTTTTTCCATAAAAATTCATTAACTTCCTATCAAAATCTTTGTCCTGATTAATCAATTTTTCTTTTTCAGCACCAACCACGTTCAAAAAAATAAATTATTTTCTTTAATAATATATCCTTCATTAAAGATCCCTTAACCCCTTTTAAGAAATTGGTGTAATATATTGTAACCTTAAATTCAATAAATGTGTTCCACTTACTAGCCATTTTCTCCAATTTAGACTTTTTTTCAACCTCCAAAGAAATTTTAGACAACGTCTGCAGCCGCATTTTTCAACCGTGATATATATTCAATCCTATAGCTATAATTATTTAGCGTTAATGTCCAACGAGTCACTCTATTTGCTGCCATTCTAGGAATTTCTCGATTTTCACCCAAAATATACTCTAAGCTGATAATCAGTACGTAAAATAAACCGTCTTCTATATATATATAATAATGAAATTTATTAACAGCAAATATTAAAGTCAGGACTTCTTTATCAATAACTGAATAATTCTGTTCAGCTTTTGTAAAATTCTTGGACATGAAAGCAATAGGCCTCTTAGAACCATCGGGCATATAATGTGCCCCAACTCTTACCGAACTAGCGTTAGCGTTGACAATAAGAAAATCAGGATTATAATATACTAGAGTATCTGAAGAAGTTAAAATCTTTTTAAGCAACATAAACACCTTGGAATGTTCTGAAGACTAATGCCATTTAATACCTTTACATAAAAGAGCATGTAGACGAGCCCTGTAGATTTTTAATAAAACGACTATAGTAATTTATAGCCCCTAAAAAAGTGCGTATTTCCTGAACGTTATATAGTTCGGACATCTCCTGAATGGCTTTTTCATTCCATTTACCCTTAACCTTTCCAGAACCGCTCTAAGATTCAATAGATGCTGCTCCTTAGACTTACCAGTTATTATATCGTCCAGATAGCAAGCTATTCCACTTAATCCCGATTACATCCATCGTCTTCTGAAAAAGCGCGGGAGCAAAACCAACTCCAAAGTAAGTATAAGTAAGACACTTATATCTAAAATAACCTCTGTGAATCGAGATCACTAAATACTTCCTGGAAGCCTCCTCCACCTCCATTTGTAAATAAGCATCCTTCAGATCAATCACTGAGAACTCTTGGCCAAAAAATTAGTCTCTTAATCGTTCATTCAAAGACGAACCAAAATCACAATAAGCCACCAAAGCCTTCAGCTCGTTAACAAATTTAGCCAATGATTCTTCTTTTCTCTAATGCAAGGGGAAAAAAACGGCGTTCGGCCAAAATACACATTTTATGGCCATAAAGGCTCTTCTAATAACTTGATATGTCTTAGTCCTACTAACTTCATCGGGCCTAAAATAATCCATAAGAATCTTAAAAGCTTCAGGGCCAATACATGAAATAAGTAAATTGGAACGTTTACCATCCAGTTCAGGTGGAAGAAGTAAACCATGAATATTTAATTCATTTTAATATAATACTCCCATTCAGATGAAGGGTCGAAACGGTCAAAACGAAAACGTATATTATCAGTAGTGGTCATATCTCCAGCAGGATTATCAGTCATCCTCGTAGCCAAATAAAAGATTATTAAAATAAAGCTATCCAAATACTTCTGAGTAATTGGAAAGTTAAAAAAGCAGGACAAATGGGTGCGGCATGAATTGAATGAAAATCAATCAGTCGTTTTGTGGTTTCGTCGGCACTAACCTGTGATGAAAAGTGGATTCTCCACAATAGGCGGCGTTCAGCTCAATGGTTAGATCGCGGTTCGATGAGGCTCCACAAAACTTTGCAAAGCCGAAATTGCACTAAAAGAAAGTTATGGTTACAATTACTAAAAGAAAGTTATGGTTACAATTACGGCAGAAGAATTGCAATCAAATCAACGAAATCCAAATAAAGTATGCGCCTGACTTTGGCCATTAGAAAAAGCCCAAATCTTCATGACAACGTTCGGCCACATGTTGCAAAAGTTGTACGAACTGGGTTATGAAACGCTACTACCTGCCAAACTCACAAGACCTCTTTACCACTGACTACCACTTTTTCAAGCATCGAGACTACTTCTAGCGTGATAAAACCTTCAACAATTGAGATTCCGTCATAAATGCTTTCGAAGAATTCGAAGTCGCCTTCAGAACGGATTTCTACAATATCGGTTTAAATAAACTTGTTTCTTGATGGCAAAAATGTGTGTTAATGTTAATCATTCTTATTTCAACTAATATTCAATTCAACTTTGTTTAAGCTAAGAAATGTGCATTTATAGTTAAAGGTCGTGAACGACCATTTATTTCTTTACTAATAAATAATTTTTTGTAAAAGATACAAAAATTTTTTCAAATAAAAGTTGTTGAAAATTATGAATAGAGTAATATGTATATGAGAATTATTTCACTTATTAAAATTAAAATTATTTAATATTTTGATATTTCAGATTTGAACTTCAAATGAAGTAGTACTCCTGTAAAATGAGTCGATTTTTGCCCCGTTTTAATATTATGGGTTTTTTGGAACTGAGCCACAAAATCTTAGATCTCTAGCTCATCACTAAAAGTTTAAAAAAAAGACTATACGATGTGGACCTGAGAGACAGGAGGACAGATGGATAAAGCAAGTTAACAAAAGCGTTTAACAATTGTGACAATCAGCAAATGATTGTTTTTTCTATTAATGGGTTCGGGCCTTAGCTCCCCGGGAATCCAGGGCAATAACCTTAGCTCTACACCATGTCATTTATCATAAAGATTGTAAAGCATGGGAGAGTTAGTACCTCCTCCCGGGATTCGAAAAAAATATTTTATTACATATATATTACTTCAAAAAATTAGTTTTTTGGTTGGAAATAATTAGAGAAATGCTAAAAATTGTTTTAATTGCTTTAGTTCACATTTGAACATGAATCCTCACCCCCGAGGTGAGTTTCAGCCTCCATCTTAAAAAAGCAGCGAAATTTCTGGACTTTTTTTTGGCTTTTCGTAAATAACTCTAAAACTATGCTAAGTTTTTATTAGAGAAAGAATTAAATTCTGCATTAAATATTGCCATTTTTTTAAAGGAAATATTTTTTCCCGTCTTAGGGTTTTGTAACTTTAAAAACTTATTTGCATTCAATTTTACAACAAAAGTTCATAGAATAAGAATTGAGTACAAATATAAAATTTACTTTTGAAATAATGAAAATTTTTCTCTCCCCCCCCCAAAAAAAATAGTCCTTCGGAACCGCCCTTTTTGGGAAGGTTGGCTTCTCTTTCCCGGCCAAATTTCACGAATAAAAAACAAATACTATTTTGGTTAAAGTCGCCGGCATTGATGCTTGAAGGGTCGTTGATTTGACACTAATATTATTTCAAATGAAAAGTTTCGTTGAAAATTTTGTTGCCATATACCCCACCAATTAGGTTTTCAGATTATTTATCTAAGAAACTTTCGTACATCGTGACAGCTTCCTCAAAATCAACCGACATCTGATCTTAGTTATCTACCAGCTTTTCCGTAAAATTACTTTATTTCTTATCTCTTTTCCGTCTGTATATTAATTAAATTTCTCGCTAGCTCTCTAATTCTCCATCTCCCTTTATTTTACCAGAGCGTAGGGACTTTCTCATCATATACCCTATTCCTTCAAAATTTATTTGAAAAGTGAATAAAAATCTTAGAAACAAATCAAGAAAATAATAAAAAGATTTGAAAAAATTGCGAAACCTTAAAAAAAGTAAGGAAGTTGCATCCCACATTTTTTAGCATTGACAAAGCAAATCCTCTGGGAATATAAGATGAGGCCACTTTACAACCCTATCGAGTATGCAAGTCATGACATGTTGATTTTTATTGATCTTTTTAGGTTATGTTGTCTTTACATTATAATGTACCTATACTATATTTTACTCGTCTTAGTAAAATCATATTTGAGTTATCATGATTTTTAGAAAAGCGTTTCAGGTAAAGTACCACTTCAGTTATCGGCAATAGGCCAAAAGTTGATAGAGATCTATGATTTTGCTGTAATGCACATATGTAAAATTTGGTAAATCTACATTAAAGCGTGCTCGAGTTATCAAGTTAACGAGCATACACACAAACACAGAAATAATTCGAAAAATGGTATTTTAAGACTCATGGAAGTCCAAAACGTCAAGAACAATCAAAGATCGAATTTTTGGAATTTTTTCTCTTCTATGATTACGTGAAAGTAAAAAAATGAATTAAATCAGAGATTAAATAAAATTTCAATTTTTTCTCCATGATGCGCATTTTTACCTTCTCTTAACTATTTTTTATTTTATATCCAAATATATATATTTAGAATAAATAGGCTTACACTTAAAGGATTGTTATGAAAATTATTCCAGAGCGAAAACAAACTTTTTAGTTATTACCACAGAATTTCAAAAGATTTGGCCCAGTGGATCCTAAGAAAACCATTTTACGCGATAAATATTAAGTGGCCATTTTTACTGCCCCCTGTAGACCAATTCGCTTCAAATTTTAATAGATATTTTAACAAATTGGAAGATTAAATTTTTGATAATCATAATACTTTCCCTTTACCATTATATATAATAGTAAAGGGAAAGTAAAAGTGTAAATAAAAATGGAAATTAACAAATTTCATAAATTGTTTCAACCCCATTTTCTTTAATTTTAACGAATAATATCAAAAAATTTTATTATATTAAGATTTTTAGCTGAAATTGAATCATTAACATTCTAGGAATAATTCGGTATTAATTAGTTTAATAATCAAAAAGGGTGTAGAGTCAATTGAATCAATATTCATTACAATTAAATATTTATAAAAAATTAGTTAATCCAATCTACTAGGGTTCAAATAGGTAATTAGGCGGAAAATGAGGGGAATCGAAGCCAGGGCAAGAGAGCAAGAGGGAGGGCAAGCCACCTGGGGGTTGGGGTGCCTGGTGACGTCACGAGCTTGCGCTGTGGTAGGGGACCGTGTTTATCGACACGGCAGAGCGTCGAGCGTAGAGAGCGAGCGTAACAACGCAAAGCACAGACGACGTGCGGAGGTCGCCGACGCCAGAGGGCAGACTCGGCGGCGCCCGAGACACGATACAGACACGCACCGACATGCCAACACCGGACACCACGCGATAGGTACTTGATAAACAACCCCACTCGGTAGTACATGCAACAATTTCTTTTAATTATTCAAAGTTATTTATTTTATTAGAATAAATTCTTTTAGCTAAAATTTTTTTTTCACATTATTATTTAATATATCATTATTTCTTTCTTCCCAAGTAGCTGCTCAGTTCTTGAAGCACGTGTATATCACATAGTAAAATCAATCAATTTTTATTTTAAAATCCTGGTTCCACATATCTAGATAAGACCTTTGCTAAACGATATTGAGATTGTTAGATTATTACAAGGGATCCTTTATAACCTTAACCGGGGATTGCTACTACTATTTTAAGTATATACCTAGGAAGGCTGGTTTGACCTCATACCTGACTTCCATACAATCTTACACACAATTGCTACGTGACTTAACCCTTTGGGTCCGATAAAATTTTGAGTATTCGCGGACAGTTATTAGAAAAAACTTTTCTTTTTTAAGTCTTTTCGGCACCTGAGGCCATATAGACATTAAACACTATATAATATATTTATTTACGAGTAAATCATCCAGGCATATTTATTTACCCGAAAAGAAATCTTAAAAGCTAGGGATAACATGTTAATATAAATCTCAGATAACAAATGTTACAGTCCTCCCGTCTCCTGCGAAATCATTTTTCCAAAAGATTAGTCTGGTACTTTTTGACTCCGTCGACTTAATAATTTACAAATTCTAAATATACTATAAAGACCTCTACACCCTGTAGTGGATGTCTTTCCTGACAGCTGACGAGGAGACTATTCGCAGATCCTAGGATAAAATTTTTCTCTTCCGAATTTTACCTAACTTATGAGATCAAAAATGGGGGAATGGGGTAGATTAAATAAAAAGCAACGACTGCTGACTCTTTAATAAACACTAAATTGAGAGGATCCTTGTTTTAACTATCCAACACCTTAATATTGTTACAAAAAACGGTATCAATTGACTCGCAAAGCCTTCTAGGAATGTTGATCAGGGTTTTTTTTTTACTGATTGTTATTCTTGTATTTTATGCTATTTCTAATAAAGTTTGCTCTAAACTCTTATTTTTCTTCTAATATATCACAATTCTTCCCTTGTCTATTTTAAGGCAGGACATGCATGCAATAGCATCAATAAAAATAACTAATCTGATAACATATAAAAATAATAAAGGTAATCTCATTGGGAAGAAGATTCATAAAGCTGCCACTTCTTCCGACATCATAAAATCCCCCAAAAATTGTTATTAAAACAAATATTGATAAATAAAACATCGAGTTGTATTAAACTACTATAATAATATTTGGAGAAGAAAGAAGGGGGAGAGTTTTTAAAGTTGGTTACGCCACTATACTTTTGCCATAATTAATTAAATGTCTGTCATTTATCTTCAAAGAACAATAATTTAAACGTCTAGGTATTCTGTGTGCGGCCGTGCAATAAGAATATCTAGAAAGTGCGGTGACATTTTTTATGTTAGGAGAGTGAACCCTAAAAATACCAATTAAAAAAAATTTTGAAATAAAATAAAAAATAAAAAATTTTGACTTTTTTTTTTAATTTTGATAATTTGTTTGAAATTTAACAGCTATAAGATTATCATGATCAAAAATGCTTGCTTTAATTTTTCTGATCTGAAAAATAGTCCTTAGTATATATATAACTAGGAAATTTTGGCTATTCTATGTGACCTGGAAAGCCTTTTCTTATTCCTCTTGGCCATGTCTTGAATAGAAGGGTTTTAGGCATCATAAAATCTCCAAAAAATATTTTAATCTTTTGAAAATAAAATCTATAAATTTATCAAAGGGTAAAGGAGGACATTAAATACTAAGCTAAGGTAAGGGCTGAGAGTAAAAGAAAGGTCATGGTTGAACTTAGGTTTTTTTCGGCTTCTGAGGTCATATAGACATATACACGATACATAATATATATTTTACGATACATTGATCCAGGCATATTTATTTAAATCAATTGGCATCCAATTTATTTAAATAAATTTTCTTCGGATTGTCTGGGATAGGAAAATGTCAAATAAAATATATGTATTTTTTCTAAAAACATTGTGAAATAAAAATTTAGTTTGAAAAATAAATCCATTTTATATTTAATATTTAATAATAAAATTTATTTTTATTTTAATAATAATATCAAATCAATTTTTATTTGCCTTTATTTTATCATAAGATAAGCTGGGTGCAAAATTTCGATTTTTCTATTTCATCGGAATATCCATTTTTATAGTCCATCCATAGTCTGAGGAAAATATAAAAAAAAATGGTCTTGAAAAATTTATTTTCCTCTCTTTTTATTCGGACACCAGGGCAATCAGTTCCTCTCCCAATCTTAATGGCTTTATTCTTATTAATGTAAACAATGTTCGTTACAGGGACATTCTTAGCCTCCCTCTCTCCATGATTATGTTGAATTATTTACCGAGGATTTTATCCGAAAAATTGGTCTGAGCACTGTACAAAATGGAATGGGTAGAGATAGGCGGTAAATCGCCTGACAGCCACCTGTGTATGTGTGCGATAGTGTGTGTACAAAATGGCGAGATATATTGCTCCCCACCCTATATTTTATTGGAACATGTCTGATTCGTTATATTTGAAAGAAGAATTTCCTCAAAGGCATAATCTCAGATGTTTGCGAAATAGAATAGAAGTGAAAATTCCTGGTTTTAATTTATATTTGATATAAACAGTTGTGATTGAAGTTTAACGACATAATCTCAATTTTACACGATATTTATATAAAAAAACGTAATAAATTAAACAAAAATATTTTATTAGATGAAGAACATAATCATAGTGGTCACCCTAGCAATAACTCTACCTCCAAGATCGGGTATTTATATTTTCAAAGCTTAAAAATAAAACAGAAAATAGCTAATCTCGTTCCTTTTTAACATAAATATATAGCATATAAAAATACATCGCTGGATTGTAAGAAAGTTCTCTATGTCAAAGGTTCTAGGGTGAAGGAGTTACACGTGCCTGTGAATGAAGCTAAAGTTTTTGGGGGCCACCCAACTTCTCTACGAAATGCAAATTTGTTTAGAAAAAAAAGTATAAAAGTAATTTGTATAATTTTTATTGAAATAATAGGTATTTAAGTAAATCGTTCAGCTTTCTAACGCATTTTCAAGGAGAAGCGCTTTGTTCGTTGGGCTCTTGCTCTTTTATAGAGAAAACTACAATAAATATTTTTAGTTTGGATATATTTTAGTTTTCATATGAGATGTACTAACTTTTTCTGGTTACTATAAATAATTTAAAAATAGCTTCAAACACCCCAGGGGCAATTTCCACCCTTATTTTTCATTTGATTTTTAAAATTTGAGATGTAGTTTCTTCTTGAAAGAAATAATTGAAAAAGAAAAATGAGTTTAAGCAACGACCGAATGGACACTTTCTCAATTTTTTTTTATTGACGAAATTTTGTGAAAATTCTAGGAAATCAAGATTTTCAATGAAATTACTATCATTTTAGTTGAATGAACAATCTCCAAATATTAATTAATTTTAATAAAAAAATTTTCTAAGTTTTCTTTTATTTATAACAGGCTAAGAAATTTACTTTTCAAAAGTAAGTTTTTTGGACCACCTTAATGAAATGTGATAGATATGATAGTCTCATAGTAATCGTGGTTTTTTCAAAAATGAGATTTCAATAGATCTCCAATTGATTGAATTGATGACCCTCCAAAAAAAGGTTCTCTCTCTCTCTCTGCGTTTTGGTCTTTAGAAAAAATATGACTAAACTACTTGACAGATTGAATATAGCCTTTTAATCTAACATTTTATCTAAGAACTAAAAACCCAGAAGTAACACTACAATAAATACAGATGCAATTTGGAGAATTTGAATTTGAAACTGGGGTCAATTGTTTCCAGCAAAAAACATTTCGAGGAAAATCGCTGCTTAATTTTTAAAAACTTTTTCTCTTTTGAAAGGGCTTGGCTGGCGCCCAAAGTGACGATCAAAAATTTATTTATTCAGGCTGATATTCACTATTATTGTTGTTTTTTCTTAAAACCAAAAAATATTGTTATTATTTTTCTGTTAAAAGTGCCTATTGCATTTAATTAATAAAAAATAATAAGGACGGATTATCAATGACTTCAGATGCCTAAAAAGATAAAAAATTAATTAAAATGAAAAATTCCATACATATTTAATGTCATCAAATAAAAACAAATATTTATTCTAGAATAACATGATAATTTTATTTAATAACATAGTGTGCACCTTATATGGTTGTTTTGTTGGCTTGGCCAAACAAGATCAATAGAAAATAACAAAAACACATTACATTCTCATTCTCCTCTTGAAATAATATTGTGATTTATTTAATATTCGGAAGTTAATTCTACGTATCAAAATAAATCATCAGGACATATAAATATTTTAAAGGATATATTATTACTGCTCTACTATTAAGCTTTATGAAGATAAAGTATATAACTTTAATGCTTCCTGATATGAGCAATATTAACATTAATAAGCGTATGATCCACCATATTAAGTAAAAGCAAAAACTTAATAATAAAACATTTAAATTAGCTTGACTTTGAGGTGAATCTAGACAATACTTAGCCCACCCCCCCCCCCCCCCCCCCCCCACCCACCTAAATCAAAACATGTTTTTTTCTTTTATTATTATATTTGCTAGTATTATTATAAAAGCTAATCTTTCATTATTGATTTAATTTTTATGAAATTATAAAAATATACACGCATACTGGACTGGACGAATAAACTCTTTTTTTTTTTTCATTTGCTTTCTTTTTCTTAACAGCAACGGCTCTTATAATTTTTTTTTTCTTTATTTTTGAAAGCCATACTCAGTGCTCGAAGTGAGGCGGGATGGGGGTGTAATGCTATCCCGGTACTTGTAAATAATTGCAAAACCATCCCACTGCTTTTTAGGAGAGAGAACGTTCCGGAACAAATTTTTTTAAATTTTAAGTATCCCTGTCCCTTGGTGCAGAGGTAGAGGTCTCGCCTCACATACCAAAGGCCAGTGGTTCGCTTCCCGTCCTGAACGACAAAAATTTATTTCTATTATATTGGCTACCAATTAAAGGACGGAGTCTAA
>JAAAKE020019882.1:0-10428 GCA_010014785.2 Anisolabis maritima | reverse complement strand
GGGGGGGGGGGGGGGGGGGGGGGGGGGGGGGGGGGGGGGGGGGGGGGGGGGGGGGGGGGGCGCCCAATATCGACCTGTCGACGTCGTCGGCGGGGATGCTGCGCCGGCCAGGGCGGGCGGCCGCAGTTGTTGCGATGGAGCTGCCCGGGCTGGATGTCCTCGAGACATCGACACCGGCAACCCCGCGCCGTTGCACGGCGAGTAAACGGTTATTGGCAACGGAACGATCTGAATTTGTACCGCCACCACCGGTTGTCAGTTTTGCACCTGGATGTGGCGCTAATGCGCCTAAACCGAGCCGTAAGCGTGAAGAAGCACAGGCACTTGAAAATTTGCAACGACGTGTAGAAGCCTCCCGGCTTACAAAAGTCAAACTCCCTCCGCCCACGTTGAGCCAACCGACGACAACAGCTGCAGCAGCACCGGTCATTGACAACCGAGCTCCTCTCGTACACAAGGTAAACACAAATAAGGGTTTTGATGAAAAATCAGTCATTGATTGTAATTAAAATTTATTTATGCGGAAGATTTATAAATGAGGAAATTTCTTAGAAGAAGCGTTTTGGACCGTATTGTTGTCCTTCTTTCAGTCCATTGTAATAATAATAATAATAATAATAATAATAATAATAATAATGTCTTTTCCATAGAGAATGTCCTCATTAACTTGAATATAATGACCCATTCAGAGGCCAATATAAGTAAGTCCAGAAAATGTATGAAAAATTTAAGAAATTGTGTTGGTTAGATATTTTGTATTGCATTGATTATAATATCCTAATATATTAGGATAATATAGGATAATTTTTTTCTTTTTTGGCATGAGAGGCCAATAGATATATAAATTGTATAATTATTTATTATAACCGTCCATATTTAAATTAATTGGTTGCCAAAATAATTTAAATAAATTTTATCATTCTGGATGGGAAGAAAACTAGTGACCTATATGTTGGGAATAATCAGCTTTACTCTGCTCTAAGGAACGGAATAGAGCTGAACCATTCAATTTTGTTCAAATTTCTATTAGTACATAAAAATCATTATGTTTATGTTTAAAAATATAATATTTCAAAATAACAAATTCTTGCTTAGATTACTTATGAACTAAGAACGTAAGAAATGTGAACTTTTATTATAAAGAATAGAAAACAGGAATACTTTGAAAAACGAGGTTATTATTAATATATCCTTGTGTTTTTTGAGGACTATTTACAATGTGTTTAAATTGAATTTGTTCATTACTTATACATAGCTGGAGGGGGTAATAGACGAGCTTTTATTTGGTTATTTTTTATAAATCTTGACAAAGCTATGTGTAATAATAAAAACGTTGTTCGGATCTGCGTTATGCAAGATATTCATATAAAAACAGGAAAATATATCTGGTGAATGAATATCTGAGCCAATACCAGCATTTTCTTCTGCCCTCTTACATGTTATCAGTCTTTTCCTCCCTCTCTCTCTCTCTAATATATATATATATAATTTTTTTATACTGAACTACTGAAAAATGCCAGGGGTCTAAAGCGAAAGATTATTAAAATTTTAAACTTATTTAAATTATAAACAATGGTAGTCATTGATATATATCTACACTTACTACCCTACAGTGGTCATTGGCATCTCTTCAAAGCCTCTCTCTTCTCCAAAGCCAAAAGGATTAAATTAGGTTAAAATTTGAAAACGAAATAATTGTAAAGAAATTTAATTATTTTGAGAAATAGAACCCAGCAGATTTTTTCACAGGGGCAACTCACTTCAATCTATTAGAAAATATTTCGTCCAATTTAACTTTGAGCCATCATCAATGCCATAGAAGCCAAACCAATTTACTCTGTAAATCCTCAGAAAATATCAAACCAACATTATTCTAGAAAATTGTTTTCTTTTTACATATAGATGTAAAAATTTAAAAAAATCAAAATTTATATGATTACAATATCTTCCTCTCTTATGATGGCTCTAGATGGTAAATTTGTTATGGTCTTTAAGGCCATTTGGACCTCGTCCATATTTATTTAAATTAATTGGTAGACAATATATTTAAATACATTTTATTTCCCAGAAAGATAAGCAAATCAATGATCTTTAAAACATGAAGCAGACCTCTACTTCGTAAAAAGACGAAATTTATTTTAAAATAAATTTTTATTGACTAGGGATCCGAACCCACATCCCTGAGCTTTTAAGGTTATCAATATAAACAATGCCAACACCTTTAACCTCTAAGCCACAGAAAAATGGCAAAATGTTTTTGTTTAATATTTTTAACCGTGAAGTTTTCCAAAGCAAAATAAACTTCTGCCAACGACCATTAATACATACTATATTAATATCTTTAAAAATATCACTGACATTTTAATTTTTTTAGAAAATTGTTTGACAAAATTTAATTATCGAATGACATTGAAAAATTAAATAATTCAATTATAAATCCATTTAAAGTCCAAACTAAAAATAAAACTGAAGGAAAAAATACGAATAAAAAAACATCAAAGTGAAATGCTCACCACGTAGTAAATCAATTTAATTTCGTTAATTTCCTTTAAACATTATTTATACTAATGGAAATGAGTAAAACTTGTTAATGATAATAATCATAGAAATGGTTTTGGGACCGGAGGTTGGGGGAAGGGAAATCTCCAACTTATATAAAAATTATTAAGATTCTCATCTTATATTATATTAATATAACTAAAGAAAAATATTCCTCCAGCATCGGGAATCATTTATTAAATGATAGGGGTATGTTTTGACAAAGTTAGTGTTATTCAAAACGCCCCAAGAAACAATTCGAAGCAATATATCCTCCAAACCCAATACGTCCACTCAAAACAATCAACCCGCACTTTCCAAGAGAATCATTTATTTCTTTAAATTAGTCACCGTTTTTAAATTAATTTTATCACTCATGACTTGAAGAGACTGACCCTTAGAATATGAAGTTTTGATTAGTGAACTCTAAGTTTAGTGGATCGCTCGTCATCAGTTGAAAGCAAAACAGAGAGAGACAAGACTCAAATGACATATGTACTTGTCTAACAATATAATCATGTTAAAAAGTTTAAAACATTTCCGAATCTTCATTCACTTGAGTTTCATACCATGATATTATTATTCCGCTATATTTATTTATATTGATTGTTATCTAACTAACTGAGCAACCCACCTATTTTGACTTTTAAATTTATGAATTTTTACAAGGTCAAAACCTAACCTTCCGGAGTGGAACATAAAATTACTGTATTATAAATAATTTATAGTTGTGATTATTCATTCATTGTTCAGTTTGCGAACAATAAAAGTAATTGAATAAAAAAACCGATAGTTTGGTTTTTTTTATATACGAGAGATAATAAAATATAGATCAGCTTGTAAGATAAAACTTGCAAGTCATATGCAATTTCATAATTATTTGATTTTATTTTTTCTCGTTTCTCATTTGCATTTCTCTCTGAATTTCAAAGTGAAATTAGTTATTTGTACCTGGGAATGTAGTATGTATTTTAATTTGTTCTAAAAATAGAGCATGATTTATATTCGGCGTTGATCTCTGACAGATAGAGGCGAAGGGAATCCAAGGACGGACTTCGTTTTAGGGTTGTTGGGTTGTTGTAGGGTTGCTGATGCCAACCCAAGACACCTAAACTGTTCTTAGTCACGAAGCAATTATCTACCAAGCTGGCCTCTGCATTTGCCTTTGCCTAGGCTACCAGAAAATCGGAATTTCATTGATTTACATATGAAATTTTAATGATTTTATTTATTTTTATCTTGTTTTACAAAAATTTTTTTTTATTTTTATTTTTTGTTTTTGATTTTGAGAAAAAACTGTTGATTAATAAATACTATGCAAATATTCGTTCGTATTTCTTTGTCGGAAGGTAGGCAACCCAAATGACCAAGTTTTATATATTATTCCAGTACTGCTCTAGAGTAGCACGAATTAAATCTCCATAGAAGAATAGTTTCGCACTGGAGCAATGAATCAAAATCAATAATAAGCTGGCTATTTGGGTGGTCTACCTTACAGCAAACAAACACGATCTAATTTCTGCCATCCATGCTATCTGCAAATCAGACGAGTTGGCACATTGCAGCCTATCATTAAGTTTCTATTAGAGGTAGGTCATCTAGAACCGAAATAGAGATTTTTTGAAAGGAACTTGCAAAAAAAACATTCTAAATTATAGTTGAGTCTTTTTTGGAATTCCAGAGAGTAGACGCATCATGAACATGGCGTGGATAGACATCTATAGACAAAAAACCAGGGAAGATAAGGAGATTTCATTGTGATTGGTTGAAGGGGTTTATGGTTTATTATAATTTTTATATAGAAAAAAGTAAATATTGTAAAGAACAATTTAATAAAATTTTTTTCATTTTTAAAAACTTTATTTGACCTATGGTTTTTTAAAAGGTCCTTTGATCATGTTTTCGTGTGGTATTCAAATTTTCTCCGCCCAGCCCGCGAGTTCAAATGAGTGATACCCATGACCTATATCATTTATGATTTCAGATATATTCTTAGAATATTCTTTGATTCTAAAATATTTTTTAATGATCATGTTTCTTTCATACTAAATAAGGCATTGCAAATGTTTGATTTCTTAAGAAGAAATTTAAAAAATTTTCAAACATTGAAAATACTTTTCCTTATTTAAATCCTAAGTGGAATTTGCTCCTCTGATTTGGAATTCCGTTTATTCTTGTCAAATCACTTTGTTTAAGAGAGTATAAAGAAATGCAGGAAAATGTAGATTTTGAAAATAATTTAAAAAATTAATCAATAAATTTATGCTTAATTTACTTGGTAATAAAAAAACTTAGATTTTATTGATTCCTCCCTCCCTTAAATGAACAAAAATATTTTTAAATAAAAAAGATTTTATCTTCACGATGATATAAGTGGCTGTTTGCAGATTTATTATTATAAGTCGCAAGCCCCAATGGACCCCATTTGATACCTAGCTAATATTAGTAAAGCCGAAAGAGTGAATTAAATTGATTTTCTTCTTCATAAAGGTTTCGTTTATTAAGATTGAACAAATTTGATTTCCTAAAATAGTAAACAATCATTTAATGAAGGGAGGAACATAATTGGAAACTAATTAAAGATTTTAAGTATTTAATCATGAGGTTTTATTTGATAAATATAGGTTGTTTAATTAAAAATATTATTAACAAAAGGTGGACTTGTCTCCCTTGATTTACTTGTAATGACAATGACGCCCTTAACTACTCTTTTCGGGACGTACAATTTCTGCTTCCATTTTTCAAATTTTTCATTTGGGAACCTACCCTAATTGTTCAATGATTGTCTTCTTCTCACGAGGAAGTTTCTCTTAAATTTTTGTTTTCCTCTTTAAATGACTGGAATACTGTGCACAATTTGGCCATTGTTTATTACATTGGTAGCTGTTGCTGGGTGGGATGGGAGTTCTCCCATCCGAATTCTCTAGCTGTGTTATTGGATTAGATTTTTGTCTCTTCGAGTCTTGTTAAACTAGAGATCTGCGTATCCTATTACTTTTTAATATCTCTTTCCTATATTTTCAAAAGGGTTGATCTATTTGCCCAAGCTTGACTGGGAAATTTTTAATTTATGGTTCCACAATAGAAGCAGAAAATACAATAATACATTATATGATTTATTCATCTATGAAGAAATTAATTAAAATTAAAATATTACTACTAATTACAATAGTGATAATACAATGAAATGGAGTATGAAGGAATCAATGAAAAAGTTAAAATATTTTACTTAATAAGTTTTTTTACTTAATAACTTAACACAGGAAAAAAATTTGGAATGGACTCTCCTCGACTTTCTCGTATACATATATATAGCTGAGTTTCCACGATTTTAGGAAAAACGTTTCAGGCAAAGTACCACTTCCGGTTACCGAAAATAGGCCAGAAGTTGATAGAGATCTATGATTTAGCTATAATGCACGAATGTAACATTTGGCTGATCTAGATTAAAGCATGCTCTTGTTGCCAAACACAGACACAGACGAATTCAAACATAATTGGAAAAATAGTATTTTCGAATTCAGGGAGGTCCAGTCCAAAACGTCAAGAACTCAAAATCTCGAGATCAAATTTTTGGACGGTTGAAATACTTTCTCTGTACTAAGTATTTGAGAAAATAAAAGACCAAAAACCTGTGGTCCCGCTATTTTAAGAGATTAATCCCGACACCAGCTTTTTCACTATGGTAATCCTATCTATAACTTGTATTTCCATTAAAAACTCAGCATTGAATTTTTGGGCAACCTCAATACTTCAATTTAACATTTATATATTATTTAAAATTTATACTTATATAAGAGATCAAGCCAGGGTGTAATATATTATATTATATAATGATATATAAATTTATTCTTTGGATTTGAACCCTTTTAAATGCATCGGTTATAAATTTATTTTCTCTTTGGATTTTAGCCTAACCATCGGAAATAATTCCTCTAAATTGATAACAAATATATAATGGTCATGCTATAATGATGTATTTAGCATGCGATTATATTATTATTATTATTAATAATAATGTTTGAAATTAATTTCCTTTTGACATTTACTGGTTTGGGATGGAAAGAGCTAAAAGGGGTCAATTAAGGAGGAAACCTCTCCTCAAAAAAACCTCAAAACATAATTAACTTTTTATATTCTTTTATATGTTATAATAAGATATTTTTTTATCTCATTTATAATGATATTAAAATACTAATATAAAGTTCAATTTAATTCATATTAACATTTAAAAAGGAAAATAATATTTTATTAAGGATTATTTTATACCCACATATTATTTACAAATGTCCATAACTTGAAAAATAAAATGTCTTAACTTAGAAAGAGCATAAAAAGTAAATTTTATTGTATTATGAATGTTATATCTATTTATTTGTGAAAAAAATAAATAAATGATTGTTGTTAATCTTGTTAATCTTTTCGAAATCGGAATTATATTACGATGAATATATTTATAATTTTCACGATACTGGTTATCCATATTTATTTAAATAATCGGTAGTCAATTTAATTTAAATAAATTTTGTAGCTCAGGATGAAAAGCGAACAATTAACTATTAGTTCTGCTCTAAGAGACAGGCTCTTTATATTTTAGTCCTGTTTATGTTTTTAGCGCATTTTCCCTCTCCAAGAGAATATGCTCTGTTATTGGCTTTAATCAAATTGGAAGATTAAAATTTAATCAAAAATCAAATTTCTCTCTGGCTCTCTATTCTTTTTAAGTAATTCTATAAAAAATGTACTCAAAATTATGTATAAAAATTACACCTGTAGATAGGCAACCACTGCTAAAATTTATTCTAGTCAGTTCTCTAATTTTAGGGGCTATTAATAAATAACTTTAATATATAAAATTTATTGTACCTTAGTAAATAGATTCACTTAAATGTAATAGAGGAAGTTGAAACAAATAGGCTTTTTAAAAAGGTTCAAATTTTAACGTTTTTCCAAATGTTTCTAAAAATACCTTACAATTATTAGTTAGGCTATTTGCTTCTCCTGAGAGAAATAGATCTAGATTTGTGATAAGATAATTTTCTTCCTCCTCAGAAAAAAATTTTTTTATATATGTGTCTGCCTACGCTTATATAATCGCTTTAAAAAATATTTAGTCAGCCAAAAAAAAATTATTTATCTAAAGAACTAAAAAAAGGTCATACTCAAATATTAATTAAATTTTAATTTAATAAATGCAATATGTCAAACTGTCATTTTCAATCTTTATTGACAATTAATAATTCCCCTTACTATTTCTCCCCGAAGTATTTTTAAAATATTCTTTGTAAAAGATGATTTGTTGACTTATTTAAAAAGGGATCGAAACGTTCCCGGTCCTCTTTGTTCTTCCTTCCCTTTTCTTGGCCCGTTTCTTTCTCATTCGCACTGACAGTGATCAATATGTGTGCAGAGTGGCCTCCCCTACTCCCCACCACCCTGCCACATTCCCTTTTTAACTCCTCGATTTTCTAGATTTCAATCCTACGTTTAGATATTGCTTCGCATTAACAATACTTGGTTAAAAAACATTGCTATAAAAGATATTTTTAATATTTCCCCTTACCCATTTCTAATCTTTAAATCTCTTTTAATATTTTTAAATAGTCAAAAAATTTTAAATTTTATTTTTTATCGATTTTGAATTAATTTAAATGCCTTTCTTCCCCTTTCGATCAGATAATTGAATTTAAGTGTTATCTTTATGTCCCCTGAGAGGTTTTTCATTGCTATCACGTACTCATCGTGGTTTATTATTATTCTCATCAATCCTAGACATATGTCAAAACAAAATTGTTTTTATCGTTTATCTAAAAGATGGCAGGTATTTTTATTTAAAAGCAATATTTAAGAAAACAAATTATCTAAAAAAAGATCAATTGTGCTAAACTATAAGTATATAAGAAAAAAAAACCTATTAAATGTCAATTATTTTTCTAAATGAAATTTAAGATTATTCTGTTGCTTAAAGCAAAGGCTAAAAATATTGCTTCATGATTTAAAAACAATTGACTCGGTTCCCGATCTGCCTAAGCGATAAAATTTATTTAAATTATATTGTCCACCATTTAATTTAAAATATGGACGCAATCTATATGGCCTCAGATATCGAAAAAGAATTAAAAAAAAGTAAGACACTTATCTCAAACCCGGTCTACCTCAGACCCTAATCGAATCCTTTATCTATTTCTTGCCAAGCCTTTTCATTGGATATCATCAACGACAAAAACATGAAGTTATATTCTTTTAATGAAAGATAAGAGGTGAGTAACACCCGGGTTCGAAAACGAATCATAAAACTAGTACGATAGTAATTACACATTTTAAATTCATATTAAGATTAATTCTTGTAACATAGTAATATAACTTATAATAAAATAATGGAACATTTTTATTAATAGAAAAACATTGGAATTGCAACCTGCATCAATAAAATATGGAATCTGAATAAACCAATATAAGATTATCTAAAATTAAAATAAATCTTCATCTTTATTTGAAAAATAGCTTAATAAATCAGATATAATTCTAATTTAGTGTAATAATATTAGTAAATTTCAGTAATAAATTAAAATTATTAGTTATATAAATAAAAAAAAAAAAAAAATAATAATTCAAAAGAAATACTTTTAATTGTTCTTCTTTAATTATTGTTATTCAAGTATCATGTACTAATTGTTTTAAAGACAAATAATTTTTACTAACCATGTCGCATTAAACGGCTCCAAATTAAAAAAAAAATTATAATTTTTCAAAAATTTTCATTTTATTTAATTTGGGCCATATAGGCTTACCAACCCGAATCCCCGTTTACTTATCCAAGGTGCCTTCGTGCACAGCTCTCAAAATTAGTCGACTTATGTCCATATTCACCTACCGGTAATCTGTGAAGTTACTTGAATACTATATTCATTTCTAGCTAGCGAACTAAACCTATATCTAACTCCATCTAGGCTCTTTTTTTCCAATCTAATCTACGTATATTAGGGATGTTCTAGTTTGAAGTTCTAACTCTCATCACCGAAGAGAGTCTATAGTCACTTCCATAAGACTGGATGTCACAGCAACCCCCTCTCCTCGTAGAATTACCTGAGGACTGTATTGTAAAGGGTTCCAATGTTCTTCGGGATTTGTTTTCATTTAATGAAAAAATCCTATGCCCGGAATGCCAACCCGATCTCTGGTAAAGAACGAAAACCGACTCTCCCACAGAACCTTTTTTTTTAAATTAAATTAAAATGAAATGAAAATGAAGGAGAATGAAACCAGCAGAATGCAGTCAACTTTCGCACTCTTTTATTTGCAAATATGAGATGACTGCAATTTTAATTTAAATAAAATCATGTTCAGCTTCAATTAATTTTTTCAATTAGTTAAACTCTTCTTTTGTATTTAAGTTTGCAATTTAAAATTCACATATTCCTATAAAATAAAAAACTTTAGAATTCCATAAATTAATTTATCTTTCTTTTATTTGTGATGTTCGACCTTGTTTGTATTATAAATTTCTTATAATTTATTATTGAAATAATTTTTTTCCAGTTCCTGACAAACCGACAATTGATCATCGAAGGCAACAAAGAACCAGAGACTGATTGGCAAGACAGCGAATTTATTATGGAATGTCTTCTTTGGCATAATATTTATCGAACGAGGCACGGGGTTCAACCCTTAGCGCTCTGTCCTCAGGTTAGTATATTCTATTGCCTTTTATTTAATAGACGAATGAAAAATTCAAAACAGCAAATATCTTAATATAAAATTTTATTTAATTTTTATAATTATCTGCTTCTAGGGGAGAGGAAGATAATTATTTTAAATAATATTCAAATATAAACATTTTTTTGGAATTAAATAAAAATACATTTTTTTATTTATATCTGGTGATTACGG
>JAAAKE020019871.1:0-10429 GCA_010014785.2 Anisolabis maritima | reverse complement strand
ACCCCTTACTCCATCCTACTTCACTTCAATTTTCCAAACCCTCTCACATACTCGATGCTTCGCTATCAATTTTTCATTTTTCATAACTCGTCCATTGACCATCATACTTCATCCCCCTTCCAATTTTTTTTTTTTATAGATCCTTCTCCCAATGGACCTATTACATTATTTTTTATTTGCTAAATAACTAATCATTTAATAAACAAATTGATTCTTTTATTTTTATTTTATAATATTTATTTTTCCGGAAGTGTTTATTAATAATACAGTTATTATTAATTGACCGTATGGATAATTATACTCCAATATATGACAAATAATTTTATGAAAAATAAATAAATGATAATTGACCACTTGTTTGTTGTTTTGATATTTGTCAAAAAAATTATTTATTTAATCAAATATAGAATAAATATTTTATAATCGTTACAAAATTAGATATCATATTTACAATATAAAATATCTACTTGACTTTAATGAAAATTTTTTTTCTGTTTTTAGGCAAAATATTTGAAATAGGCCCCTTCCATGAGTTAATTAATTTATCCCAGACTCCTAGGATCTACTTGGCCTTAGGGTGGCGCTTCAATAAAGAAGCATTGAAAAACATTTAAAATTTTAATAATTAATTTAAAAAAAAAATTATCTTATATTTATTTATTAAAATATCTTTAGCTTCCCTCTCATTGAAGTTGATTCTCATAGATTTAACGAAAATTTTCCGGTTTGTTGCCTTTTCTGCCATAAACTCTCCCCATTTATCGGAATTTAAGTCCTGCTTTTCGGAGGGCTGAATTGCCCCAAGAGTAACTTGGTTTTATAATGCTCACATCTAAAGTCTAACCATCCTCACTTAATATTACTAAAATAAAGGACAAATTTTTTTATTTAATAGGGAATAAAAATAATAATGCTGCTTTTTTTAGCATTTGTAATTTTGTGGGTTAAAAATTACAAGGCATAAAGGAATATATATTTTCTCTTTAAAAAAAAAATGAATTTTATTGTCTGTTTAATCCAAAACACACTTCATATTCATTTTCGTTAAACCTGAGACAACAATTTTGTTTCCATCCCCTTAGGGACAAATCGGATTAAATTTATATAAATGGGAAAAACTAATTTTAGAAAATATATGAATGTATGTAGTATAATATTGTTTTTATAATATGAGAGGTTAAACAAAAAGTAATCTCATTAAAATGAAGCAATTAAAAATAAGATTTTATTTGATAATTAATCTTTTGCCAGTTGAGTAAATATTAATGAACCCCAAGTGGGGATTTATCGAAACGCGTGGGATGCTATAAAATAAAATTACCTGCTAAAATGGGAGAATAATAAAAAATAATAAACCGAGATTTATATATTAAATGCGTACTTATTGTGTTTATACTAAATTTATTCCATTCTTCTTTAGTGTTGAGTTCTTCATGAAAAACGACATTTGATTCTGTTGATCTTTATGGAAAACGTTCGCCTTTGGGAATTGGTCCATTTAGAAATTCCTTCCTCTTCTCCCTACTTGAATGCAGAATTCATTTTATTTCCACTTGTCCTTTATTATTTCACTTAAAAAAGTCAACATCCTTTAAGATTTTGGATTGGGTTTTTAAAAACTTTTGCCCCTCTTATTTGACTTGTCAATCTTCTTTTTATCTTCTTCCTTCTCTTTTTTTTTCTTTGGTTACGAATATTAAAGCTTGGAAATGTCAGATTAATGTGTTGACTTTTTTTTATTTTTTTTTCACCTTTTGGAAATTAATTTTTTTTTACCTCGAATAGATCTGGGTTCGGACATTATATAACTCACTCCTACTGAACTAATCTCGACCAGTGATTCTATTTGAAAAGGACTTATTAAGATTAATTTGGCCCAAAACTCTTAATTGGGTAATTAATAATAATTTAAATTTATTAGTAGAGTGTCCATTTAAATGGAAACTATCATCTTTGTTTGTCTAACTTGTGGGGGTTCCCACATTTCATCTTAAATTTGTAATTTTTTTTTGATTTTTCAAAAAAAGAGGAAATACTAAAGTTAGATTCCGGTTGATGTAATTAAATAAATAAAGTGCAGTGTTTTAAATTACCATCTGTTTGAAGCAATCCGAAGCATACGTAGTCCGTTTTTTTGACCATCAATATATCGCTCCTTCTGATTGTTTCAAACTGATGGTAATTGCACTTGCAATAAATCTTTTATGAGAAAAATTGACCAGAGATATTCGAAATACACAACCATCATAGAAAGTATTTAAACCTTGATGATCCATCAAAATCTCACGATGTTATATTTTATATGATTCAATACCAAGGCACTCTCGATAAAAATTTATCAATTAATTTTTCGTTATTTCCAAATTTTACGCGTAGCTATAAAAAAATTGATTTTGTGGCGCAACAAGATAAAATTCCTTTAAAGGATTTGTTAAATTTACCTTCCAGCTAATAATCAAGTAGATATAATTAGCGCTATATTTATTCTTTTTTTAATTCCTAATTAGTATGTTTATCCAGGTTTTAATATATTTTTTATGTTTTAAATGATTTGTTATGTTCTTGTTTTTTTAATCCCCCCCTCCTCACTTTTTTTTTAATGAATTAAATATTGCTCTAATTAGGCTTAATGTGAGACCTTCTGACTTCGCCAAGATAGACTCACATTTAATTAAAAATATATTAATATATTATACCTTCTTAATTACTTTAAATACCCCAACTTATTTATTATTATATCCTTATATAATTCATAAAAAATAGCCATCACGTGACCATCATATCGTATTATATAAAAAATGTTGGGTCCCCCCTTCTCACCCGCTGCCGATGGTTTGAAAGTGTTGATAATGTCAATATAACCTTAAACTTTAATAGTCAAGGATTTGTTTCACTTTTTTCAAACAATTTATAAATTTTTTATTGCAGTATCGTAGAATGAACGCGTCTGCACAAGAAATGCCGATCTGTTCATGATCACCACTCCATACTGATTCTCTTCAAATGCATTGGAGAATCTATGACACATGATACATTAAATCAGAGACAATAAAAGATTGGCATTTTTTGCGCAACTTGTCCTCCGTTCTGCAACACTGCAATAATAAAATTCACATCACATTATCCCCCCATAAAAAGAAGGCTGGAAACTGAAATTAAAAATTTTTCTCTAATGTTAGTATAAAAATTAAAAGTAAGATAATATTACTATATTTACGTAATTATTTATTATATTTATCATTATTAAAAACCAATAAAATTATCATCTAAAATAAATATAATTAATTAACCTCTTCTTTTATAAGTGAGATATGTATATTTATAGAAGAATAAAATATCCCTCCCTATTCTTAATAATTTTTTTTTTTATGTCAAGTCAATTCTATTCATTTATTTCATTTTTTTTCTGTAAATTAAAAATTGACTAGAATTTTTTTTTTGAATAAACCTTTGAACACCATCCATGAACAATTATTCATGGAACCCTCAAATATGAGTGGAAACATTTTAATGATCTGAAGGAAAGTCGGAGGCGGTCAGGCGGGGGTGGCATGGCCGCGGCGGCGGTCTTCCGCCCTTCCGTCAAGAGAGAACGAATCAATAATATAGCAGCAGAGCCTTCGCTTCTCCTCCTCACACATACCCATACGGAACATTGTGTATGTTCCGTACTGTTCCGTTCCGTATTCCTCTCTCTCTCTCATCTTTCATTCTGCTCTGTCCCACTTCACCTTTGCGCAGAAAACAATCTCGTCACATGGGGGTAGCGCCACCAGCCACCTCTGGCGGCCGTCCCGGGAGTTACCACCCCCTACTCTCTACGTGGGCGAAATCATTTGAAGGGTGGGAGTAAGCCGACGCTCATTGACTAATTGATCTTTGCTGGAGTTGCTGCTTGCGTGTTAAAGAGGTTCCCTATATTAAAACAACATTCATATCACTTTTAAGAAATAGTATACAACTGAGTTTTAAAAAGATGTTACTTAATTATAATTTCCAAATAGATTTTTAGAATAAATAAAATAATCTTATATCTTTTTAGTAGATGATTCATTTTCGGGATGAGGTTTCCAATTAGATTTGGCTGAAAGTTAAATAAAAAGCAATTAACTAAAATATTAAAGTACTCTTAGCACTTTACTCATGTTAATAGAAACATTCCTACAAAAAGTCACATTAAATATAAATAAATAAGGATTGAGTTCTGACCTCAAAAAATAAAATAAAAAAATTTATTTTCCAATACAGTAATGATTTTTTTGGCCTTGATTATCGCTAATTTATTTATTTATTTATTTATTTTCAAAGAATATGATCCCCATTTAACAAGATTTTTTTTGTTTCTCATTTGCTATCTTCTAAAATATTTCTTTCTTGGGATTCACATTACAAAATTTCAATAGCTAAGCAATTATTTAATATGATAAAATTTATATATATATATTACTGAAAGTTAAATAATTTTAATAAAATTAACTTTTAGACTTTAGATAAGATAATTTGATTACCAACGATCAGTGGTTCGCTTCCCGTCCTGAGCGTCAAAATTTCATTTATATTATATTGGTTACCAATTAATATAAATAAATAAGCACGTTCTAAATGGCTTCCGATGCCGAAAAGACTTTTTTTTTTATTTATTAAGGATGGCTTCCTAGCCATACCTTACATTGGTTACATATAGAAATAATATTACTCAAAACAAAACAAACCTAAAAGACTTAAAAAAAAAAAAAAGAAGATAATTTGATTATAATTTTAAAATATATACTCTGAAAATATATGTAAATGATTTTTTCTTAAACTTTCTCATATTTAACTTATTCTCCCCAATGGCTGTCAGCTAAAGGAGAAATAAATAAAAAAAAACTTATTTATTCTTTATTGAATTTTTTCTGATTATGAAAATTTTTATTCTTTAATTTATAAATTATTTATTATATCTTCTAATGGTTTATAAATAATATTTAATCATATATTAACTTAAATTCCGGAAAAAATAGGCTACAGCTAGGACTTGTTTTCGGCTGTTCAATGAAATAGATAATGTATAATAGCTGGGAACTGAAAGGTCCAGATTAGAATCCCAACAGCAGCTTATTTTTTTGACTAATATGAGGATGAAAATGGGTATTTAGTTTAGAGGAACAAATGAAATCTATACATTTTACACCTTTATAAAGGGTTCCACCTAACTTCTAAAATTTTTATTGTGAATTGTCCATTAAAGGAACCATTTACTATAATAAATTCCACAGTTTTCTACTAATTGTCTTTTAAATTATCTATATTTTTATTTTTTATATAATAAATTATTGCTAAGAAAAAAACTAGGCTAAAAATATTTAGTCACGTTCCTACATAATAATTATGTAAGGAGGTGTCATGGTGAAATATTATTCATAAAATAAGCATATAATTGACTAATTTATTACTTTTGTTTATTGTCTAATTTTGATTAATTGACTAGAAAACAAAAGATCCAAACCGATTCGTTGGATATTCACTCATAGGCATTCACATAATAGAAAACGTTACTACCTTGAAGAGGGCCTCAATTATATAGGTATGAATATCTATTGTCTAAATAGAACTCCTGTTGAGCAGCACCCAAAGCGATTGTCTCCTTTCCCACTCTTCTCTCCCTCTCTTTCTCAGTGCTCTTGGAATGTCCAAATAGTTTTTATGTCAGTGAATTTATGTCACAAATTCTCTTACCCAATTTCTTTTTTCAGCTGTTACATCATCATATAGAATGGATTGATTGAATTATTTTGACTTTGGTAAACTTAACATAAAAAATTATTTCGACATATTAAGTAAGAGAAAACCCTAAATTAATAATAATAAAAAAAAAAAAAGATGTGATAAAATCCGGCGCGCATCTTTCTCTAACAGTAATTCAAACTTCCCTCTATGGAATTAAAAAAAAATTCTGCTTTATAAATATTGAAAAATAAAAAAAAGGACTAATTATTGGTATTTGAAAAAAAAATTATATTAGAATTAATTATTTTATTATTTAAAATAATGGACATGTGCTGCTAACTTCACGTCGTGACGTATCATAATAGCAAGGCCGATGCTCATTTCAGTTGCTTGTCCAACGCACTAATTAAAAGGAACGACTTTTTTTTTTATTTAAATAATATGTTTTTTCTAAATGAAGTGTTATTAATTATCTCCAATATTATTTGTGATATAGTGAATACACAAACACATATTAATTCTTTTATATCTTACAAATATTATTTGACAGAAAATACTTGTCATTCCTTTTAATTAGAAATTTACTTTTTCTTTGTTGAAAATAATTATAGAAAAACCACATTTAGATATAAAATATTATATTTTAATATTTAAAACATATTTTATATTTGAATGTGAAATTTTATATAAAATGTCAAAATAAGTGAGGTTAGAGTTTTTAATTAAAAAAAAAAAAAAAAAAAAGGAATTTCAAATCTTTCATTATTTTTAATGTATTTATTTAGTGTATTTATATATATTTGAGGATATACTAGTATGTGTGTATACAATCATTTTAATAAGAATCTCGTGAAAGCAGAGTCCCACACTTTTTAAAAGGTGAGTTTCTCAATCATGTATTTAAATAATCATTTTTTTAATTCAAAGATAGCTTACTTAATTATTATATTAAAAATAAAAAAATAACCTAATTAAAATAATATTTTACTCATTTTTTTCTATTTCATTTGATATGTTCTGAACATTCCGGCTACTTATTCTGTAACTGTACAATTTAAAAGCCAATTATCAAGAATTTTACACTAATGTTATCTTTCTGATTTTAGATTTCATTTTACTGGTGAATTCAGACTTGATCATATCTTTATGAAATGTTCTCTTGGTTTTTGAGAAATATATATATATATATATATATGAAACAAGTGTCAGCCAGTTTTCCATATATATATTTAAGTCTTTTGCATTGGAGTCCATATCGATTTTAAACTATATTAAATATATATAAATTACAATTCATATAATTCAGGTATATTTATTTATATCATATGGTATCCAATTGATTTAAATATATTTTCATCGGACTACCTGGAATCCGAACCCACTCATTTTTACTTTGAAGGTTATCAATATTGACAATGTCAATATCTTTAACCTCTCGGCCATTTTGGAGAAGGAGAGGGTATATTGATATATTTTAATATATTATATCATATTATAGACTTCCTGTAATATTTTTTATTTCCTTAGGTACTTTTTCCTTAGAAATCACATAAATTTATTTAATATGCTCTTAAAATAGAACGAACATTATGGCTACTCATTTTGAGGCCGTGTTCAGATACAGTTTCGATACAAAACACAAAGCACATTCTTTTACACGAATTTATCTTTCTCACCATTGATTTCACTTTAATGGTGAATTCAATCTTGATCCCTAAAATGTTCTCTTGATTTTTGAGAAATATATATATATAGCTATATATACATCAACCCAGTTTTATATATGCTATGGTATATATATTGGTATATATATTGAAGTTTATTAATTTAAATCGTATCTTTATCTTGGTATTTTTATTTATTTATGAACAATTTGTATATATATATATTTGTTGTATATGAATCCATTATTTGATAAAGCCCATGTCCTTTTGGAAATACAAAAACTTTTAAACTAAATTACTTTATTTAAATCAATTTGCAAAACAAAACTGAAACTCGCCTATTAGCAGGTAGTTAATAAAACATGAACACAATTCGCTTATTCGTCAGAGGAATTTAGAGAATATATCTTGGAATTGGGGCTTCCACAGTCATTTTTATTAATTTATTAAGTATATATAGATATTTCATTTTACATCATCCCATTGTCTTTTCCTCTTATTTTTTATTCACTTAGATAGATTTTCAATACAAATCACAAACAATTTTACATCATAAGCAAAATAATTTCTCTCATTTTGTATCTCACTTGCCTTTAAATATGAAATTACATGAGATTTTTATTGAAATTGTATTTAAGTAAATAAAAAACACCAGAAAAAGACAAGAATATGATATAAAATGAAACATCTTTATAGATACTTGATTTATTAATAATTACGAATATGTGAAAGCATCACTTCGAAGATGTATTCTCTGAACTACTCTGACGAATAGGCGTTTTTGTGTACATGTTTTATGAACTGCTAATAGACGAGTTTCACTTGTTTTGCAAATTGATTTAAATAAAGTAATTCAGTTTAAATGTTTTCTATTCCCAAAAGAATACATGGACTTTATCAAATAACGGCTTCATATATAAGGAAAGTTCAGACAAGGATTTTTCTAAATATATAAATAATTTGATGTTTATTTTATACTAATAATACTATTACCTTTTACTGCTTCTTTTTATTTAACTAGGTCAAAAAGTACTTATTTTTGAAATCAATCTTTTCTTTTATTATATTTCATTGCATTCTCCTTTCAACACTCAGAAGGGATTCATTTATCATGTATCAAGCCAGTAATCATAAAAGGGGAAATTTTAGTCAAATATAATCAACTCACTTTAAGTAAAGCCTTCTTCTAAAATGTGAAAATGAATTTAATTTTTTTGAATTGAATATATCAGCTGGAGTATACGAACAGCTTATATATTTCACTCGTTCTATGAATATACAGGATGTCCGAATACATTATATATACACTACATGGAGTGAAAAGTCCCGGGACTTGCCACTATATGACATCACCAACCAAATTCCCATATGATTTTTAGAAAATGCTAACTCTCAAAAGATTCATGACAAATTTTCATGACATTTCGGCCATTTGACTTAGAGTAGAGGTCTTGCAAGTAAGGTTACTTTGCTTGGTTGCCGCATTTTCTAGCAATCGACCAAAAACAACAACCTGCCGAGGATTCAGAGCGCAGATTGAAACTGTTTCAGCTTAGTCCAAATGAGTTTTTGCGCCGATTTGTAAGACCTATCACTACCCACCTGAGTCCAAGAGGAGTCTAAAGTGAAACAAATGGATATTTTGAAACCCTTGGCAAATCGTACTATTTGAAAGGAATCTAAAAGTTAGAATACCGTTGGAATAATGGTATCGCTCCTACAGGAAACTATGTTGAAGAATAAAATCGATTGATAAAAAATATTTTTTTCTAGTTCCGGGAGTTTTCACTTATTTTATATATATATATAAATTAATAAATAAAATTAAAATAATAACAAAACTAATTCTTTGTTGTTTAGTTTAGTTTAGTTATTACTTTAATTTTCTCAAAGGGAAATATCGATCCTTCATAAATCGGTGCTGACTTTTCATACACTTTTTACAGTTTTGAATAAAATTTTTTTTTCTTCAGAAATCTTAAAAATTATTTCTTCTTTAAGTACGTCTGTCGATTCTTGCCATAAACCAGCAATCTTACTTTATATCTATCTGTAAAGTCAAAAAAAAAAAAATGTTCAAAGCTCAACTTTGAAATTAAAACTTGCATCAAGATTTTGATTAATGTTAAGCAGAGGAACTATTTTTTTAAGCTTTTAGTGATTTTATTATAAACTGCTCAAATAATTTTGATAAAAATTCACATATCTATCTCAAATTATAAGAGTTTTATGATTATTATTAATAAAACAAGCACAAAGAGAAGATATTACTGCTATATACATTGGAAAATTTTAAAAATTATATTTTCTTTGTATACATACGTCTGTCTGTAGAACCGTGCCATAAACCACCAGCCTTACTAAACATAAGAATATATTTTATATTCTACTAAACTTTTATGACGAATTATATTTATCTTTTTGAGGCTTATATTATGAATTTTTATTTTTATAAAAATTTACATGTCTGATTATTTGTACTGTTGAAACTTTTTTAAAAAGTCAATTAAGTTTTAATATCAACTAGCATTATGTTTGACCTCTCTGAATGAAACTTCACTCTATATCGGGATGGAAAAAGAAGAGAGATTAAAAAAAAAAAAAAAAAAAAGAGGAAGCGCATTTTGCTCCTTGAATGCCTTGACTTGATTAATCGCATAGACACAGAGAAGACAGAGGATTAATGGCGCCATGAATCACAAATGGACAAAAAGATCGACTTCCACACGAGGAGGAGGAAGACCAATAAAAAATAAAAAAAAAAATCATGGATAAAGTTATCGAAGAGCAAATCTTTTTAGAAACCATCCATACTCTTTGTCTTTTTTTTAATATACTCAAAAATGATTATATTTCTTCTCTTATCTGAAATGATATTAATAAAAACATAGAGACTGCAATCTTAAATGCAAATATAAATTATAAGATTCTATTTGACGATAGTAGAGGAAACTTAACTTGAATTACTAAGGTGTTTGTTGATTCATATCTCATGATAAAAACTCGCCGATTTTTATTATAATTATTTCCATTTTGTTTTTAAGATTATCTCAACT
>JAAAKE020019849.1:0-10429 GCA_010014785.2 Anisolabis maritima | reverse complement strand
GACCCAAATAAATTTGAAATTAAAGATTTATTTTATCTTTATCAACATCTGTGGTCATTTAGGCACCGTCCTTATTTATTTATATTAATTGAAATATGATTTAAAATTTGCCTATTCAATAAAACAATTAAAAAAAAAACTAATATTTTAGATGAAAATTAATAAAAAATAATTTAGAATAAAGGTAAAGATAAAAGAGCTACATTTATTTCTTTTATTAAAAAAAAAAAAAAAAAAACCCCCACGTTTCGATCAGTTATGCGACCATTTTTTTTTGCCCTCCAGTCCTACATTATATGCCGATTTTATGTGTCGACCAGCGCCTAATCAAAGTCATTTTGAATAACTGAAAAGGGCATTTCTTTTGATAAACCCCTTGAAGATGGTTGCATAAGTGACCGAAAGGTCACACTTAAATAAAAGAAATAAATCTAGCTCTTTCATCTTTACCTTTACTACATATAAATCTTCACCTATATAATTGAGAATATGAAAAAATGCGAGAGTTTTTGAAACATTACCTGAGGAAATAAATTTATAATTTATTAGGTATGCATTCCGGTTACAAACCGTCCCCTGAACCCCCGGATTTTAATTCTAAGAATCAACGTTTGTTTCTTTCATTTAAGCAGATAACCATTAAATCTCGATTTCTTAGAAATTACATTCAAAGTTTGATATTGAAGAGAGAAAGAGGAATTTTGATTGTGTCATAAAACGATCGCTGATATTTGAGAGACTTGGTTGGTCCTTAGTTCTTTCAATTGTGGATGTAAAATTTTAATAATAGGTGTAAAACCCATTTTCAGTTTGGATTGATGATGATTATAAAACTTTTTATTTGATGTAAAAGTGAAGAGAAATAAAACCAGCTCCAATTACATCATCATTTTTTTGCAAGTTGACCTCAGGCCCAACTATCCTCAATTAAAGATATGAAGGGTATCTTAATTTAGATGGTCGTCCCTCGATTACAAAATATTGAAGATACCTGAACGGGTATGTTAGGGGAATCAAAGGAAAGAAAAAAATGTTTCTTTAAAATGATAATGGAAACCAATTTGCTTTTATATAATATTTTGACAAAAGCCTTTTTAAGAAAATTTGATATATTGACGAATCGGTAATTCAGATTTTTCCAAAAGTATCTACAAGTAGGTGAAGAATATTTCAAAATTCGTCTTTTTAAAAAAATGCAAACTTGTCCGGTATTTAGGGTATGTAATCCTTTTTTTTATTAATATAACATTTGTAATTTCGTAATGAAATTCAGGATTTTCACAGAGGGCTTGCTTGTATGCAAATGGAGGTGTAATAGAAGTAGATTGGAAGCAATTCAATTGGTTACACTAAGTAAGTGCCTTAAGTTGTAAGCTCCTTTAGTGAAGCTGGACAATGACAAATATCAAGTAATTGGGACTAAATTGCCTTTCGAGTTTGATAGGCCCTCTTGTGTTCTTAATAAATCGCCTACCTGTTCGAATATTCCGAAGTTGGCCTGTTCACTTTACTCTCTTTTTTTATTTTCCAAACTACCTGCGGGAAAATTAAAAGAATCTGAGTCAAATTAGGTGGTCAAAAAAATTTAATTTGTGACGTTTTTTTTTTTTTTTTTGTCATTATTGTAATTAATTGTCTAATCAATCCAAAAACAAACTTTTAAAAATTATTTCCAGTAAATAACACAGAAGTTTGTGAATAATATTTTAAAAAATAAGTAAAATTAGAGGAAAAAAAATAAATTGATATAGGTATAGAATAGAAGTTTCAGGTCCTGTGATATGCGTTCAAGGGGAAAGGGATGATGATATTTTTTTTTTTCAATTTTAAGTTTTTTTTCGGCTACCGAGTTAATTGGGCCCCAATTGGGGTCGCCAAAAATTTTGATACTTCATTCACTTTAATGATTTCTAAGAAACGTTAAAATTTGAATTAATTTTATAAAATAAAAAAAAAAGTATCGAGAATAGGAAAACTGAAACATTAGTTTTCTTTGCGTATTCATATTTCAAAAGGCTTTATTTTAAAATTTCCTATGTAATTTTTATCATTTCTTTCGTAAGGTGAATAGAATAATAAACATATCAGAAGATGAAACAAACTCCCACGCAAACACATTGCAAAAAAATATTTGCCTGCAATGACAATATGGGGTCCCTACACCAAAAAGTTTAAGAAACCCTTATTTAGACCAAGGCTGGCCAATTTATCGCGCATTGGAAAATTTCAAGTGGCGCATTTTCATCATAAAATTTCTCAAGTACCCAAAGTGTCCATTTTTTGGTTTTCTATTTCCTTTCCCTTTCAAATTCTTCCAGATTTGGCTTAAGATACTCATCATCTTCTTTACACTCTACTATAAATTTCCTTAATTTTAGCAAAAGAAATAAATTATAGTCTTCAAAAAAATGCATTTCTGAATTTTAACTTTAACTGGCTATGAAAATATACCGAGTGTCCATTCTTTTTTACGGCCGTTGCCTCCGGCAAGTGGAAAAAATAAATGCAGGGGACTGAGAATATACAAATAGATCTTTCGGAAGTCTTTCACCATAAATTGCCTTTCCAACTCAAGGAATACTAGAGCAGAGTTCTCCTTCAGAGACGTATCGAGGAACTCTCTCAGGATGTATCTCAGCAAGATCAGGAGGATCTTGTTCTTTCCTTTCTCTAGCTTTGGATGAATCAACGGACATATGTGATGTAATCTTTAGTAGATAATCATTTCAACAAAAGAAATTTATGATAATTTTAATGTCTTTGAAGAAGTTGCCACTTTGCATGGTAAAACAAGAGGATCAGACATATTTGAAAAAGTACAATCATGCCTAGAAAATTTAAAATTAGATTATAGTAAACTGTGTACCGTGTGTGTATTGACGGAGCGTCGTCAATGATAAGTAAAGTCAATGGCACTACAACTTTGCTTGAAAATTTATTTAATCGTCCTGCACTAAAATATCATTGCATTATACACCAAGAGGCATTGTGTGGAAAAACTTTAAATATGCAGCATGTTATGTTGTGAATAAAATTAGAGCAAAAGCATTAAACGGACGAGAATTCAGAGAATATTATGAGTTGTTAGATTTGGAATATGATGAACTTCTCCTTCATTGTAAAGTGCGCTGGCTTTCTAAAGGACAGGTTGGTTGAAGTGGATTCAGTATTGGCTGCGTGGGTTAGTGATGTTTGAACCTAACAAGGTGGAATATGTTCTTTGTCTGTGTGTTGTTCTATTTGTGTGCCTGTTGTATTGTGGAAATTAATGGTTTCCAAGCTGTTAAGACATTTAGGTCGTTTCTTAATCTCACTGGCTTCTCGTGTTGTAATTGTCTATGGATGCTAGTGTCTTGCAGTGCTAGAAGTCCATGGCGTGTCCTGTTGTTTAACGATGTCTGATTTTGGGTCAAAGTTCCTTAATGCTATATTATGATCGTAGATCCTGAACTGGAAACGTCTGTTTGTTTGGCCTATGTAAAAACGATGGCATGAAATTTCGTAGATTCCGGGGGCTTCATTTGGGATTGTGTCTTTAGGGTTTCTGAGTAGGCTTGAGAGTTTTTGGCGTGTGGTGAAGATCAGCTTTATATCTTTCTTTTGGTGAATACGGCCAATTTTGTATGTAACGATCTTTTGCTCTCAAGCGAGCGACCAGGTAACACCTCGAGCCGGGGAGTAGGCGGATTGAGGCCCAGGAATCGTCCCAAATCAATTAATGCGCTAGCTGTCACCACACCATCTAACCAAACAGGACGAAGTGTTGCTTGGCCGTTCGTTCGAGCTCAAGTGTCTGGTTGTTGAGCGAGTAACTCTCTTTATAAGCTCTGTGGAAGGAGTGGAGGGGAACAAATACACTCAAACAAAGCCGACCGGACCCGAACACTTCCAACGGTCGAGCGTCCGGTACTCCAAACGAATACACCCGAACAAAGCCGACCGGATCCGAACTTCCTCCACTCCATAGAGCTTATAAAGAGAAGTGTTTGGTTGGGTGACACTACACCACCCAACCAAACACTTCCTAAAAAACAACCACTACCTAGAACACAGAGACCAACACAAGCCTCGGAAACAAACGACTCGAGGAGTAGGCAGATTGAGGCCTCGAAGTCAACCCAAACAAAACACAACACCCAACCAAGCCCGGCCTGGACCTCAGAGCGAAATCCAAACCAGGGGACTAGCAAGATTGCGACCCCGAAAACAAAAACAAACCCCTCCACCATCACTTCCTAACAAAAAACTCTCCAAAAGAAGAGCCGAAACGTCGAGTTAATCTCAACAATCAACGCGGGCTAACCCGGGAAAATATTATTCCACATATATATACACGAGCTCATACAACACTCGGTTTTATGTACTTAATATTAATAATAAATATCGAATATATATATATTACATTCATTAAACCCCCCCCCCCCCCCCATGATTTAAGGCTGGATACGTCAATGGTATGCGTTCCCCTACTTATATAAGATCAATGAATAAAAAATCCAAAAAAAAATATATTATGACTAACATTTTTTATTTTTAAAAAATTTTTAAATACCTGTGTACAATTCTCTTATCTAAAATTTACACCCATTTGTTACCAGAAAGATTGGGAGTATAGAGAATAAAAAAACCCTCTGTCAAAGTCAAACAATGGAGCAAATACCACCAAAACTTCATATAAAATTCATATCATGTTCATGAAATAAATATAAGTTTAATAATCTGGTGTGCAAACACACATCACACAACTTTCTCGTAACTAAGATAAGATAAGCTGAATGATATGTTGTCAGAGCAGACGTTGTTGCCGTTGCTGTGCAGGGGCCATTACAAGCAATCGCCATCTTTTAGAGGAGAGGCTGGCGACAGTCCCCAGTCAGCGAATGCGCAGTAGCATTCGAGAGAAAATTGAGATGGAAAATTATTAATACATCTTATTATATGTACAGCCATCATAATCAATATTGTTAGAGTAGTTGAAGAGAAAATCACAAAAACGTACAGAGGATTAATACATTTCAAAGATCATCTAATAAATAATTGATTTATGAATTTTAATCAAAATCGTTAGAATGAATTTTAAGAAAATCGGAAAAAAACTAAAAAAGGACATCAGTATCCGTTGGGCAATTTCATTGAAAAGCTTTAAAGTGCTTCAAGCATAAAATTTCAGCCCGTTTTTTTGAGAAATCTTGTTCACACACAGATAGATAGGACATTTGGCAAGACCCATGTTTTTTAGAGTCAGGAGTCCTCAAACGTGTTTTTCCGTTTAAATCAAATTTTCTCACTATCTATTACATATATAGGTAAGAGAAAGTAATAAGCGGTAAATACTGCCTGTTTGTTACCATTTAAATAAGCAAACAAAACAAAAAAAAGGAATAAAAATGAATAGTTGTTATAATATTATTATAAATAAACAGAAATGGAGGTACTACATCCATCTACGCTGATATTGTTAACCTATATATATAGATAATTCCCAAAGTGTTGACCTGTAACCAAGTGTGGATTACTAGGCCGGTTGGCAGGGCACGTGCACAACCCCAAAGGAGTACCCAGAGGCGTATTCAATTCTGGATATAGCAAATATAACCAAGCATGAAGGTCTGAGCTCAAAGAGCCTGAGTCAAAGGGCCAAGTCTTTCAGTTTAAACTTCAATTCCGGTACAAAGCACAAAAAAAATTGTATTTGTTATGTACACTTGACTAGCAGGGAATAGAAAGGAAGAAAGTTACAGATTAACTCCATATCTCAACTTTTTTTTTGTCAAGAGAACTGTTGGTATTAATCTAAAGTTTATGCAATCTCTTTCATCTGAAAATTATATAAAATAAGTCTTGCCTCTGTCGAATAGTGTAGGAGGGGAAGGTCAACAAATTCCAATAACGAATGTTCTTTCTTGATGGTTGATTTACGTAAATGATAGGATGTCCCGTTGCAGTCAGGTGAAATAAAACAAATTTTTGCTTTTTGTTTTATTAATATTTCACCTGACTGCAAAGAACCTAAGTCAACAAATTTCTTTTTCTAAATAGACCCATTGGAAAAAATTTACCAATTTTAAATGTCTTGATTAAAAAAGAAAGTCAATAAAAATTTTGGCTAAGAACTTTAAAAAAAATTTCGAGAAGAAAAAAGAGTTGCTTCGGGTGGACCAAACCATACTCTATTTGTTAAAATATTTAAATTGTTCGAATTTTCCCTCGAGGTTAAAGAGAAATCTCTTCATCTTTTTATTGATTATGTCATTTGGAAATCAAAAAATTTTATCCCTTTGAAACTGTCAAGTCCAAAAATAACTTTTCCAACCCTTCTCAGCGACACTTCCACTCGCTTTTTTGTTTATAGGAGAAAGAGGAAAGAAAGATTCTTTCTCTGCCGTCTCTAATCCCATTAATTCCAAAAACGGCTAAACTATAGCTGTGTTAAAGATGGAATAATCTAATGAAGAAAATAATTTCACTCGCTCAAAATTAGCTCCTCACTCCATTTCTTATAAAGAGGAAATATAACAATATATTCATCTTATGTAATGAGGGATAAGGTAAAATTTAGTCGTAAACTAATGAATAATTAATATTTTTTTTCGACATCCTTATTTATAATATAATTATATATATATATAATGAATTTTTGTCGATCAGGATAGGAAGTGAATCACTGATCTTTGGTACGTGAAGCAGGGCTAGTCAGTATTTAATAGCATTAACAATTCCTAGAACAGTTAAATAAAAATGAAAAGGATTAAAAAGAAATTAGCCAGAGGCCAGTGAGGCAAAGATTGTTGGCTGGAATATGAGGATCGTGAAGCGAGGCATCCGATTGTTGAGAGATCAAAGCTGAAGAATCATAAGGTTCGATGTTTTGTGAAGATGTCGATAAAAAGATATGGCTGCTGAGCTCTTTTTAAGGAGACGAGAGAGCAGTTTGCAACCTAACTAACTCAAAAGGCAGATGGTTTTAGTGTGCCTTAAATATTTGGAAACAAATAAAATATAAAGAATAGATGGTAAGAAAAATCCAATTAATGTTTCGGTGGCGAGTGGCAAGGGGGGAAAAGTCACATGGTGGTGGTATTTATGTCTTTTTTCTAAAATGGGAATGAGAGAGCGACAAAAGAGGAGGTTGTACTATTTTTCAAATTTAAAATAACAAAATAAATATTTTGAGTAAATATTTTTATTAATTCAAAGAGAAAATATTCTTATAAAATGGAAATACTAAAAAAAAAAAAAAAAAAGATTAATAAACATTATTATTATGTTTTTTTTTTTTTTTCAATCTGCTCTTAAAAAAAACGGTCGTTAAGCAAAAAATGGGGAAATATTCTAAAAATTCTAATATAATAAGATGAAAATACAAAAACTTTATTTATTTATTTTATAACTATTCAAAATATTTCTTCTAAATAATAATTTTATTTATGAATTATAAAAGCTATTTTGAAACCAATATACAAATTAAAATCTAGTTAAATCAAGTTCATATTTTTGAATAATGAGATATAAGGGGCTCTCAATCAATTTAATTTTAATAAGCAAATAAGGTTCTTGTAAATTATTCAAGAACCTTTCAGTTACTTCAAGATAATTTTCATTATCAATTATATTAGGGTCATTAAGAGTAAGAATTGGGCCATTAGCCGACTTGGCTTTAGGATTATCTTGCCCATTTAAAATTAACTTGAAAGAGTGTGGCAGTCCCGCTTCACTTGAACTAATATGAGACAACCAAAAATAAAATCTCCCATTTTCTTTTTTGGCTTGAAGAAAAAACAAAACATCATTGGTGTAGTCAGTAGTAAAATATGCCATAAGGCCATCTCTGTAGGGAGAATCAATAAGTTGAAACTCACTAATTTTAGCGGCATGAGAAGCGATATTAATATTGTCAAACTGATGATTTTGAATTAAATGGGTATGCATTTCGTTAAAACGAATTTTATCTTGGCATGATCTTAGAGGGCATGTATATCTTCTAAATCTACATATATTCAAATGATGCTCGACCTCCTCTGAATTTAAAATTCGAGAACATCCAAAGTCTTTATTTATACAAGGATATGGTATCTCTTGTAAAATATTCTCCATGGCATAACATCTAACATTTGACTTTGGACTTCGACAGGTGGGGCAGTCGGCGATTTGGCTCCAACATTTTTCACATACATGATGTCCCGTACTACAAAGTTGAACTGGAGGCTTAATTTGTTCAAAGCAGACTGGACATTGAATAATATCCCATAATTTGTTCCAGAATTCATTCATATCAGTTTGGCAACCCTTGTAAAAAGAAAAATAAAATCAAAAATACATACAAATAAAGAAAAAAAAAAAAAAAGAGATTGTAGAGAGGTAGTTGATTTCAAATCAAACAATTTGAAAATTCGACTAAGAAAAATTAATTTTTAGAAAACATGGAAGTAGAGTATAATGGAATTTTTTTTGTATGGGATTTTCTAATCATACTTTTATATATATATATAATATCGCTAGAGTTCGAAATTCAGGTAATGTTGACAGTAATTAGTTCTAGTTCAAATTACTTAGCACTTTCAAATAGTGTGAAAAAAATTTTATCAATAAAATCCAAAAGAATTTCAAATAACAGTCTTATATTTAAAAAAAAAATCATTTTCAGCAACTTTTCGTTACGAAATTGTAACTCCTTCAAGGCCTTCAATTGTTAGAATAAGTTATTGCAAAATAATCAGTGCAAAAAAAGAAAAATTATTGGATCACTAGAATTTTTGATCATATTTTTTTTTTTTTTTTGGGGTGACTATTTTGCAATAAAGTCATTTATCGTAACAATTGAAGGCCTTGAAGGAGTTACAATTTCGTAACGAAAAGTTGCTGAAAATGATTTTTTTTTTTAATATAACACTGTTATTTGAAATTCTTTTGGATTTTATTGATAAAATCTCTAAGCTTATATAGTTTTTTAATTTAATTTTTTACTTTAAATATTTAACAACATTAACTGATCCTTCTTAGGTAATTAGAAAAAAGAAAATTTCTTACATTTTAATAAATTAACAATATCAAAAATATTTATTCGTAATTCAAAAGAAACAAAGAAATGATAATTCTATCGAGACTTGATTTTCAAATAGCGCCATAAGAGAATGTGCGAATCAGACCAATATAACAAATAAAAAAGTGATCGAGACGAATGAAATTACTAAAAATAATGTAACTATATAATTTTTTTTATTTTCCAAACAAAATATCCCAAAGCGAATTGAATTGTAACCGATAATAAAACTAATTTGGCCCTCATCCCACTAAAATAATTTGTTATCCACATAATGAGTGAACTATGAATTCAGAAAATATATATAATAGTTCAAGTTCAAACAAAGTTGAAATTAATAAGAAAAAACTTTCTTTTTATTCTTTATTTATATTTAGTCAACGTGGGTGTGGGCGGTGGTTTTTTTTTTTTCTTTTAAAGAATTTTGTACAATAACTATTCAGAAAATGTCAACATTATTTTGTAGAAGTAAACAATTTTTTTAGAACTTTAAAGCTTTAGTTAGTGCTGACATTAACTTGGTAACATATATATATATATTTCAATATAAATGTATATGTTAAAAATGTATGTAATTCTAACATTATAATGCAATTAGGCATATATCTTAAAGGAATAAGGAATTTTTATTCCTTTATCAATTCCCAACAGCTACTGACTACAAATTGATTATATATATATATATGTATATTCACTTTGCTCCTATTGCTTCCATTTTTTTCCATATCAATATATATATATATGTTAAAAATCTATGAAATTTTAACATTATAATGCACTTAATTAAATAAATATATATATATGTGTGTGGGTGAAAAAAATGAAATGGGAAAATTGAATTTCAGAGAAAATGATTTTAATGTGTCAGAAAATATATAACCAGGATAAATGTCAACTAAAAAAAAGACAACTTGTAATTCATTGGACGAAATATGCCCTGGTTAAAAATGCCAACTTATATCGTTCGTTTTTAAGAAATATTTTGCCAAATGGCACTAGATGTAAACAAACGAAAACAATTTGATGTTAGCAATATATATATATATATACCCTTTCAAGTGTAAAACAAAAAGAAAAATAATAATAATTACTGTATAGTTTGGCAATTTTTATAATTTCAATAAAAACTACATGGATACTGAATGTTTTTTTTTTCTTAAAATTTAACCTTGAAGATACAACAAAATCAAGTTTAAAAGTGAAAAATCCTTACTATGTCAATTTTTATATTATGCTTATAGGAATTATCCTCTGTTATAGGATCCTCGCCATTAATCATATAATTCCTTTTCAAATCTTCAATATTATATATCAAATCATCATACCTATATATGAAATATATATAATTAGAAAGTATATTTCATATATAGATAAGAGAAAGTGTTGCGA
>JAAAKE020019838.1:0-10430 GCA_010014785.2 Anisolabis maritima | reverse complement strand
TTTTTTTTTTTGAATTTTGAAATAAATATAATATTAATCAATAAGAAAACTCAACTAGAATTTTTTTTATTTAAGTGGCTTTACTGGTTTAAGAAATGCACTAAAAATTCCAAATGCTGTATAAAGAAAAAAAATGTATGTATTAAAAAAGAAATTTGCAGCTCTTTAGAACCCATTTCTTTATTTAAGAGATAGAAATCATCCTTAGGAATTTAATTTCCATTGAAATGTATAAGCAACTCTATTAATAGGATAAATTAAAGGACAAAAAGTAATTAAAATTTACTATTATCGTATTCATCTAATATCAAAGTTTAATTATTAAAATTATCCTCATTTGATTCAATTTATTGCTTGACCCAGACAGAATTCATTTGTACTTTATGAATGATTATGAAACTCATTTTCATAATTAAATATTGCCCTTACAGCAGGCTCTTAAAATTTTATTTTAGATTAGAAAATATATAAAATCTCTCGCTTTTCTTTTATTAATATAAAATATGTTCAAATTAAAAGAAAAAGAATTTTTTCATTTAAATTAAAAAAAGACCTTCATAATTGGATGGGAATTAATTTCAAGGTTTCTTGTTGGTTTTCTAAGGCGCCAGGTTCAATCAATCAGCCATAAATGAGGGGATGGGAATGTGTGTGTATGTGAGGAGGACATTTAACAAGATGCCTGTTGCCTGAAGAGAGAAATATATGACCCCCCCTGGTGGGACCCCCAAAGTGCTCAACATTCCAGTGAAATTTAATTCCAAAAAATATCCTTTTTAATTATATTTCTCCAAATCTCAAATGAACCGTTTTACCAGTATTTTTTATAAATACATCCAACTAGATATTTAAGTACAGTGAGTTTCAAAAGAAACCTCCATAATAATTTTTAATTTAAATTTTTTCTCCGTGTGATACTTAGAAGTAGATTGCGTGCCATATTTATTTTAATTAATTAGAAGCCAATAAGATTGAAATAAATTTTAATAAATTAGGATGAAAAATGAAATATTGATCTTCTTTTTTTTTTTAAAGCGGAGGATGGAGCATAAACGTTATAAATAAAATAAAATCGAGCCTCTCATCAGATTCAGGATATTCAATATTGTCTAAATGAGGATGGTTCGCTTCTCTTTTTTTGCGATAATATAATAAGAGAAACTTAACAATTAAAAAAGCCAATAAATCTCTTCCGGGACTGAATGATGAATGAATGAATATATTGTATTATCCTAAATCAAATTTTAAAAATTCAATATAGAAACTTTTCAGGAGATAAATAATAATTTTTTTTTTTTTTTAATTTACTAAATTAATTTTTAAAATCCCCAAACATGGAATAATTAATTTAACTTTACTTTTGATGAACCCTAGAAAGTGTAGGAAGGGGAACATGTAAATACGAGTTCGAGTTGCTGGCTTACGAGTAAAGTGAGTGGAGGTAAAATTTGAAATTTTTCTTTTAGCAATGAATAAATATAAATAAAGGAAGGAAAGAAAACCTATCATAATTTTTAAAACTCGCAATATTCTTCTTATTTATGTGCCAAAAAAATAATTTGAATATAATAAATTTACTGTCCGTTAAAGTAATTTTTTAATAATTAAACACCAATTATTTTATTATTTGAATATTGAAATTAATTTTTCTAGTGTCATTTAATAAAATTAATCATGATCAATTATATTTTGACATCATTCACATTACAGTCTTCTCATTCATTTTATTAATTAAAAATGAATGAATATTTTCAAGCCCTTTTTCACTAAATATATAATATCATCCCACCTTTTAATATTCTTATAAAATAGATGGAAAAGTCTTAGTTAAGTCTAAAAGCTTTTAAACAAAGTCTGTATGGTCTCAGATACCGAAAAATATTCTTTCATTCATTCTGAACGTTAAAAAAAAAAAATAAATAAATAAAAATCTAAAAACCATCATTTAAAAAAAAGTAAAAAAAATCCTGGAATTTACTATTAAGCCTTTTGTAATAAATAAATGTTTAGAATTTTATTCATGCTCTCTTCTTTATTGTTAATTTCTGCCTTTTTTTGAACATTTCTCGATTTCTACCTTTCTGAGCGTTATATTAATAAAAAGTAGAGTTACTAATGAAGAGAACAAGACTGGATATATGGCCTTACGACGGAGGGGAAGGAGAGAGAGAGGAGAGAAAGTTAGTCCAAAAAATTCTTAATCTCTCCGTTTCCTTATTTAGTATATTATGTAGAGTAATGATCCCTATGATTTGTTTATATTATATTCTCATATATTGGCATAATCAAGGGCAGATCCTGACATCAATAATGGGAATTATAAAATTTGTTAGCATTAGTTAAAAAAAATATTTTTATAAGACCTTCCATTATAAAGACTTTTCATTAAAAAGGACAATTTTTTTTTCATAAATATCTTTAATTTTTTTCGGGAATAATATGGCATTGAAAGAAAAAGATAATACAACTCTTGTCTCAAATAATAGGCAATTTAATAAAGAAAATAAATGGGTATATTTTTTTATTTTCTTGTAAACATTATTTAATATTTCCTAGAAAATTATTATTCCTCTTTTCATTTGTGATAGGGAGAAATCCTACCTAACAATATAAATAATAAATATTCATTCATCTCGCTTTCATTTTGTATTGAATTTTATATTTATGAATAGAATAGAACAAATTTATGAACAAAAAGATAAAATAATTAGGAAAAAAATCGGTAGAGGCCGTCCTTCGAATTTCCTATATACTCATATATAGTGAGTTTTAGAAAAACTTTTCAGATAAAGTATTGCTTCCGGTTACTAGAAATAGCCCAAAAGTTGAGAGACATCTATGATTTTTCTGCAATGCACGTATGTAAAATTTGGTTGATCTACATTAAATCGTGGTCAAGTTTTCGTCTTAACGAACATACATATAGACATAATAAATTCGGAGTCAAAAAAATCAAAATTTCGAGAGTGAATCTCTGGAATATCACAATACTTTCTCTACACTACGCATACGAAAAAGTAAAAAACGAATAGAATGGAATTTAGGTTTAGGTCTTAAAAATAGATATTCAAAAAATACAGAAAAAATTTTATTTCGGATTTCTTTAGCGTTTAAATAAACTAATTTATTATGCCTTATAAAATTTATTTATTTTTTAATCCAAAAACTATCAAATAACTTAATTTGAATAATTATCTACGCTAATAAAAATGTATGAGATCAAAGTATTATTATATATGAATATCATTAAAAAAAAATACGTTTTTTAAATTAAAACGATCATTTTTCAAAATATTTTAAGATCGGGCATTTTTTACAAATTTTATTGTAGCGGTGAGATGTTAGAAAAGAGAACGGAACCCTTTTAATTAAAAATTTCTCTTCCCAATCATCATTAATTTTGACATGATTATCGTTTTAAAAATGATATTTTATTCATTTTAAAGATTAAAAAACTCAAGTGTAAATATTTTTAGTTATTTGATGATGTGTATAGAGAAAGAGAGAGAAGTATGATGGTTTTCAAATTAATTGCTTTTGTTAAAGATAAATAGAGAATCCCGTTAATAAAAATTTATTGCTTTGGATTATTAAACAAGAGCCTTGTCACTACTCCAGAGTAAAATAAAATTTATACAAACCATTGGAGAAATTTTATTAATATTAACAAAGAGAGCAATTATAATTATTCAGTGGAATTCTAAATTTCATTTAAAAAAGAATATTCCTATGAATAATAATGCAAGGAATAATCCCTGTCTCATAGGAAAGCAATTAATTATGGTAATAAAGCTCCGTTTGTTTTGAGTGCTTTTAAGCCCAAGGATCCGAAATGTCCCTAGATATTATTAATGTAACTAATCTTTGGCAATTTCACCAAAGAGAAGGGATCTTATAGTTTTGAACAAAACAACAAAAAACAAACAAAAATTTTTTTAGAGAATAAATATATTTATTGTATTGTTTTTTTTCTTTTTATAGCCTAAAGGCTAATTAAAGGTATAAAATCCTATCAAAACAAAAATCATTTTTCATGGATAACCTAGTTCATCGTGCACTAATGGCACACACCAAAACCCATCGCCGGGGCTCGAGAGAGACCTTCTCTCTACTCCCGTTTTCTTCTTATTATTTTATATTGATTGTATTGGTTTGACAAGCTAAGGTCTTCAGTAAATAAAATTAAAAAATAATAATAATAACGTTATTATTTCTTATGAAATAACTTAAATGCAAATTCAATTTGCGCCCTAAGAATATATCAGCAGGTAAAATTCAACAAAAGCGGTGCCCCTGTTATATATTAGGCACTTCCCTCCTCCTCCCTCTACCCAGCTCCAACCAAAATTTCTGACACTTGGAACCCTTGGTCTTCAACTGGGAGTAAGAATATATTCAACTTCAACTTAAATTAGTCCTATCATTCATTTAGTTTTTTTATTTAAGCTCAAGCGCAAAATCTATAATTTAAAAAATGATATTCATAACTTATGAAAGATCATATAAATAAAAACAATACTTTTTTTCATATCTCTAAATTAAAATGTCAAAAAATTTTAGGAAATGTATTTTCCATTCTTTAAATAAAATTTCCACGAAGAAATAATCAATTTCAATAAACTTTATGAAATGATTATTAAATTTTTGCATTTATTTTTAAAAAGAACTAATGGATAGAAGCTTTTTTCATATTATCCATTCTAAAATTTTGTGAGAAGATAGAATCGAAAAAATAAAATTTTAAAGCGATTAATAAATAAAATGGATTATTATTTTAAACAACAATAAAATTTTCATGTTTATCGGAAACTCTTTTCCCAAGAAAAAAGTTAATATTTTTTGTTTAGGAGTAAAAAAAAATTAGAAACAAATTTATTTATAATGTTAAAAGCAATGAAAAGAGGTCGCCTAAATATTCAAAGTAATATTTAAAAGAATTTTAAGCTGGTTGTGATTAACGTATAGAGAAATTGAAAGAAAAAAATGGATGAATAAATAAAAACTCTATAAATTAGTAATAGATTGATTCGCTTTGCACTCAGATTTCTCTTTACAAGGTAACATCATCAATATTCCTCACTGAAAGAGTAATTGTTCCTGAATGTATTGTTTGCCTAGATTTATGAAACATCAAGGGGTACGTCAATTTTGCAATAAAATGGTGGAGCGAACAAAATAAAGACATTCAATTGGGTGGGGCTGACTGGCTCTTTTCGCATACAAAAAAAAAAAAACAGACATACCGAAAAGCAAATACTGACATTGAATTCAATAAAAAAAACCTTTAATATTAATTATTATATATAAAAAATTCTATTATATGGCCCCGAATAATTTTTTTTTTCTGTTCGCATAATATTAAGGGATCTATCCTTAGGCAAATATTCTCCTTTAAGTCAGAGGCTAGGAGATATTTTACAAACAAATCAAATAACAATTGTGAGCGTTGCAAAGAGCGTGTCCGATTCTCAATTTCTAGACAAAATTTTCCTTCTGACTTAAAAATTTAAAAAATAAATAATCAAAAAATTCCAAAAAAAAAAAAAATGTAAAAATCATTTGCATGGCGTATTCAGCCTTAAATAATTAGGGAGTATATATATATATATTTCATTCTTTACCCTCCCTATATATATTTGTTTATATACAATACATAAATAAATAATAAAGTATTAGAAGATAAACAAGAATCTTATTTTCTAAGTAACGCCAATCACGATGGGTGATGGTCAAGACAAGGGACAATTTTAGAAGGCCTTCATATAAATGCACGAGTGTTGTATGAGTTCGTGCAAATATATATAAATTCAGAAAAAATTGCTTATTTTAGGAGGGGAAGGGGGTATCGTTTGAATCACCCTTGGCTCAAGGGCGAAACTGTGATGGACCGTCGATGGCGATCTAGTTTAAATAATGTAGCCTATATAGTTAAATCCAATACTATCACCATTATCAAAGATTACAGGAGTTGTTTATTAATGCTAATTTGAATCCGAACCATGGGGTCGCAATATAATTGTGCACTTTATATGGCCTTGGGAGTCGAAAAAAGTCTTAAAATTGAAAAAAAAAAAAATAATAATGGCGGGGCACTTGCCCCCTTTACGAAGTCTCGTTCAGTTTGAGTTTCTTGTCTTAGTACCCAAATGAACTTTTTAAAATTGTGTGCAGGCGAATATAAATTCTATCTCCATCTCAAGAATTCACTCATAGTGAATACGAGGATTGCGACCACAAGTTATCCGAGCTAAGGCTGTCATTCTTTCAGTCATTCATTTCTTCTTCACTCTTTTATAACTTGAAAAAATAAAATTTATTTTAGCCATTATAATTAAATTTTTGGTAAAATCAAAGAGAATACATTTTATTGAAAAATATTATCTTTGAAATACCTTTTTTAATAAATAATAAAAAGAATAAAAAGCCCTTTCATTGGCATTTAATAAAATATTTCAAATCAATATTTCAATTTAAAACCACAATAAATTTCTATATACTAAGGAATTTTTAAGTCACTGTTGTGTTGTTTCGGTTTCCATAGCAACAAAGCCCCACCATACTTGCCAACTAATTCCTTTTGGTGAAGGCAACCGGCTTGGCTCCCCTCCCTTTCATATTTCCCTATATATTAACCTGCTCTCTCACTCCCATTCAGTATATATATATATATATATATATATATATATACAACCATCCATATTATAAAATATAAAGCTTTATTGCGTAGGGAAACGTATAAATTCGCGTTGAAACGCGGCCTAATCCTCGGTTAATTCTGCCTCCAAACGTGATGTAACTTTATCATATATTTACTCCCTCAGTAGAGGAAATGGCTATTTACAAATTATGAGATTTATGAAAAAAAAAAAAACTCATTTGGCCAGCTAAAACACCTGTAATTTTTTTTATCAAAGTATCCTTTAAAATTAACTGATTAAAATACATGAACGTGATATAAATTTGAATTTTTTATGTTGTGGAAATTTATGAAATTGAATATTTTCGGATGACACTAATCCCTGATTTTAAAGCTGAAATAAATTTTGTTTATATTTAAAAAAAAAAAAAAATTATATGAAATAATATTAATTGTAACAAAATATACCTTAGAGATTACCATTGCAAATATTAGTCTATATATTTTTAAAGGGGGTTTAAAAAAAAATGCGTCTATTCTTAATTAAAACATCATTTAGGGTCAAGGTAGAAATAGATGTAGAAGTTAATTTTTATTTTTACGTGTACGGAGACACACACCTCAAATCCAGCCGACCTCTAGCCGTAGTCATCTATCGGCCCCGTGAAGTAACTTAATTTCCTACCTCTTCATCTTTAGCTATATCTAATTCCACCCGATCTCTTTCATGCAACCTAATCTAGGGAAGATGGACTCTCCGTGCCGGCGTGTAGCCTACTCCTTGCATTGAAAAGGAATGTACTTTAGGACGGGTTGTCACAGCAACTCCCACTCCTCTTAGAATTGTTCGAAATTCATTAAATCAAAGATCTATTTTTTTGTTTTATTTATTTATTCATCATTTATCTGATTTGTCCTAACGCTTTAATTAATACTAATAATTTAATACCTTGAAAAATTACTCAGCTACACACGTTTTTTTTTATTAGATTAAAAAAAAAATTGAGCACAATTAAAATAAGAAACAAACATGAAAACCAATCTTTTTTTTTTGTTGCCCCTTTTAAAATTTACATTATGTGTCTAAAGGGATTACCGCCTCGGAGAAAATGAATTATACTTTTGAATAATTCGTACGCTATTCTCTTGTATGAAATTTTTGAAACTAACTTTTTTTCTGAGTTTGGACATAGATTTTCATCGAGGGAAAAATAATTCGACTCGGACCTCGGGGTTTTTTTTTTTTTTTTTTGAGGATCGCCGGGGACTCCGTCCCCAGTGTCCCAGTATGTTCACGTCTGTGTGTATGTATACATGTTTGTGTGTATGTGATATGCTTTTCCTCGCATGGTTTTTCCAGCTCATCAAATTTTCACGTTTCCATCAGACCCTGCAGGCGTACGGGATGCCCATTTAGATGGGGTTTTGTGGAGGGGGTGAGACCAACGAACGAACAACCCTTGCCCTACAACTGCCCCAACACAAACCACACGACAACATCCATTAAAATGTTCCTCTTGCCGTGTTGCGAAACTCGTCAAAAATTCATCATATATCTTAGTTTGACATGAATATGTCACGTAAAAAAAAAAAAAAATTAAAAATATAAAATATTTAATTACTTCTTCTGGAGTCAATTTCTTCTTTCATTTGAATTGGGCATTATTATCATCTCTCTATCCTTTTTATTAAATTATTCAAATGTTCATAGAAAATTATGCAAATTTGGAATTAAAGAAGGGAGGAAGGAATAAGTTTAAGATTTAAATATATTTATTATTAAATTATATGACATACTATTACTAAGAGCTTTATTATTAAATTTAATTTTATATTACAACATAATATGTTTAAAAATCTCTCTTTATTGATATATTGACTCTATCCAGAGATAGAGAATCTAATCAAGTATACATATAAAATTTTTTTTTGAATTATTGAAAAACCAGTCCCAAAAAAGTCCTCTGGAACGCCCTTGATTATAATGTACTTGTCTGATGGTCATTGATATCGAAAATTAAAATTATTTTTTAATATTTTAACTTCCCTTAATTAGAAAATTTTATTTTTATTATTCAACTGATTTATGTGTGAGCTTTCTTGATGTCACAGTCGTTTAGCTTTTTTTTTTTTATTAAGGACAAATAAAAGGCTAAATTTTTGGCAAAAATATATTTATTCGCAGGCGATAAGGTCATTTCCAATTTTCCTTCATCAGATAATAATACCACATGTATACGTAGTTGTTCATTTGGGCAGTGATCACTGGAAAGAGAAAATTTTATCTTGTTCAATGCTACAATGTCATCCCCTCTCATCTGTTTGTATTGAAGATGTTTATAATATATTAGAGGTTTAAATAAAAAATTGATTAGGACATTATACAAAATTTCTGATTAGATAATATTTAATAAATTAATAACATTTACATTTTAAAATAAATTTTAATACATTTTCTAAGTTAAAATTCAATGGGGGAGGAGCTCAAGTCCCTCGAACATCCTCTAAACGTATGACTACCTATATATATATATAATTTTTTTTTTAGTGGCGGTATTTTATCTCTTTGGTCAGAAGACAATTTAATATTTCTTTTTTATTTATTTTATTCTTATTTTTTTATATATTTTTATATCTTTTGTATTCGAGTGTTCCCAATTTGTGGAACGCGTGCCGGTACTTGAGTGACAAGTTAGCTATAAGTGAATAAAATAATAAGAAAAAATATCAAATAAAATTTACCTGTGCTTGATGCGAAAAAATTTGGGAATCACTGGAATATTTGTGAAATATATATGTGATTACTAATACGAAAATATAATTTTTGGGAAATATCACATCCGATGGGGGAATCAGAAAATTTTTGTGAGAAGAATAGCGATGGGAGTATTGGCCTTTAAAGAGAAACTAGTTGTAAAATTTATAGATACATTTGTTAAGTTTATTATTTTATGGTTAAGAAGAATAAAAAAAAGTAATAATTATTTCAATTTTTTGGAGATTATCCCCCCCCCCGGCTTAGGCTGAATATTCGAATATATATATATACATTTTTTTGTTTTGAAAGATTTTGCATAACGACAAGGCGCTCTCGGTCAGTAGCGCCTCACGTGGTAGTTGGGCTAACTTAAGTTTATTGAATGTATCAGGAAACTCTCCCCCTCCATCTTATAGAAAAAATTTTTTGTTTTGTAATTTATCAGATGTAATTTTTTGTAGAACCCCCTAATAAATTTTTAAAGTCCCATTAGTTTTTGTTAATCAATTAGTAAATGGCTTGAGAGGAAGTGATGCCAGCAGGTCGCTATTATCACTATAGAATGAGTGGAGTAAGTTTTGACTCGACTTCATTTCCCTCATGATTACAACATTCGCAGGACTGCATTGCCCTCAGGAGGGCCATAACCATCCTTCCTGGTCAATAATATACATCCCCCACTCCTGTCCGGGATCCTGGATCCAGAGCACTGATCTGCTGGTCGGCTGGTCAAGGCATCCCTCGGGATCACCCCACTGGGTGATGGGGAGGAGAGTCGGGCAATAACATGAAAACTTAAATTTGAAGAAAATTAGCAGGAAATGGTGAAACGTATTTCAAAATAAACCGAATATAAATATTAATTTAAATGCCAATTAAGGGACTCAAGCGAACCGGGCGGGAGTCATTAGACCATGAATGTACCGAACCCTCCGAATCAGAGGTTCGATTTAACTTTAATGCTAACTTAAATTGAGACTCACTTCCTGTTAAAGAATACAACCTTTTTAATATGCAGATCTTTTTTTTTTCAAT
>JAAAKE020019816.1:0-10431 GCA_010014785.2 Anisolabis maritima | reverse complement strand
TTTTATATTATTAATTAGATTTTATTAATTTTTCGGAAAAGAAGGAGAAGGAAGAAAGGGGGGGGGGGGGGCGGGGGGGGGGGGGGGGGGGGGGGGGGGGGTGTACAACTGGGCTCGCTCTTTATACATATAAGCTTCAAAGAAATTGTTTGAGCGATTATGGTTATATTTATTTCTATTTTATTTCTATTTATTTATTCTAAAGTTTAAAAAAAAAAAATTTCGACAATTAAATATTAAGGATGATATCTAGTTATCGTGTCTACAAACAGATTCGAAAAGCACTAAAGATATTATTTTATCGGATTCAGCGCCGAGCCATCCTCAGTGCGAAAGAGAAGGGAAATCCATTTACTAGAACGATTTCTATTACACTTAATGGATGACCTTGCCCCTCCCCTCATCGCATGACGAAGGTCCACCAATAAATTATATTTCACACTGAAGATGGCTTTAATTTTATTGAAAAAAATTAATTGTAATACCATGTGTACTCTTGATTATACGATTATATTAATGTTTCAAGTGAAAATATATATCTCTTTTCTCAAAGAGATAAATATCTCAAAGATATTCAAAGTTTTGGATTATAATTTATTTATGAATCAAATATGAATGTCTAGACAGTTAATTCATATTAAGAATATGGATGATTCTATTTATTTTAATCGCTTTGATTTATTCACTTCAATATTTGTAACAAGAGAGAGAATTGGCAATTTATATAAAAACTACTTATAAAATTTTGCACGCAGATAAAACAAAAAGCGTTCCACCAAAAAATTAATTAATTTTTTATCACGAATGTAATTAAAGCCAAATGGGTCATTCTGTTTATAATTTAAATATAATTAGAATCAATTCGACATTAAAATTTTTTTCTTTTATCTTTTTGATTAAACTCTTTTCGTTTAATTATTATTTAGATAATTATATATATATAGCAAGAAGAAGGTCAAGGCCCGATGCTTGGCCTGAAAATAGATAAAATAGAATTAAAAAGACTAAGAGAGGAAGAAAGAAAAAATATACTCTTGTAACCAATGGAAATTAATACGACAGCACAAAATGGTAACAGGAGTTTCAAAGGCTACTAAAGAGCTAGCGTGTCTCTACACACGTTCTGCCTTAGCTCTGGTAACGCGCACTCACCAGATTTGAGTTATTTTTTGTACTTTTTGTTGATTAAAATTTTTCATAATAAATTACAAATTGTTTCACTTATTACAAGTAATATTTTGTAAACAAGGGATGTCGATGGTCTTTAGATAATTAAAAACTTTGATTCATTGAACTTTTATGAGTTGCTCATCAGAAAGCTTTTTTAAAAAAAACTTGATAATAATTTAATATGATCATCTATCATCTTAAATGTCAAAAATAATAAATGATATTCTTTTGGAATAGCCGAATAATTTACTAAGTTTTCAATATCGTAAATATTTAGGGCTTTTGAGATAGTATTAATATTACTAATATAAATATAAATTCGCCAAATTTAAAAAATCTTATTAAAAAAATAAATAAAAATAGATAACTATAAATTATTTACTGAATGCGTCAATACAATTATATTAAAAATGATATTCTCTTGGCCATTGTAGGGCTCTCTTTCATAAATATTAATATAAATAAAAGAATATCAATCCTAGGATTTTTTATCTAATAGCATCTAAAAATGTATTTTATTCTATACTTTTTGTTAGAAAACAAACGATGGACGGTGAAAAATTTTAGTAGAGTTGTGGTTTTAAAATACAGTGTATATTTTAATTATTCATTATGTATAAACGTACTGTTTTTAATATCTAATAATACTGCATATATAGATTTTTCAATCCAAATTCGGCAGTGTCACATTTGTTTTTGCACAAACATCTCTTCACGAATATTGACGGAACTACTCGAGACCAGCCGAATATGTTATTCTTGAAAGTAGCGCGCATTTTCGAAATTTAGAGCTTTTTTAAAATGAAATTCATATTTTTAATATTTAATAAATTTTATTATAGAACGTAATAGGTTTAATTTCTATTATTTATTTTTATATGTATCAATAAAAAATATTTGTAAAGAACTTATTTAGTATTTCGTCTTTTAATAGTCTTCTTAGATGAGATAGAAAGGGAGAAAGACTGGGATTTAGTGGTGCAAAAGAAATTCCCGCCTTCGGAGGTTTAGTATAGGTGAAAGTTGCTTTTTTCTGGAGAAAAATGGTGAAAAAAAAATACAGCTAGTGTATTTTTTTCTTTATTTTAATTTTAAATACCTAACGCTTAGGCCTTGGTTAAAGTCATTTTCAGAGCTGTTAAAATATTAGCTAAAAACTCTGACGATGACTTTAAACAAGACCAAAATGTTAGCTATTTATAAATTAAATAAGAAAAAAATATATTGGCTGTGTTTTCTTCAAAATACGTCTTTATTCGGCTAACTCGTTGTCGTCATTCGCATACATTTCAAGTATAAGCCTCTAAATAATTTAATAAATAATAATAACGCTTCTTGTTTAAAAAATTTGCTCAACGAAATAAATCCCAACTTCTAAAATCAGAAGAGTTATTAATTATTTATTATAAGAGTGCAAACAATAAATAGGAGGCTATTTAAAATAAAAAAATTTATTTATTTATACATTACACCTTAAAATAGAATTTTCCAAAAAGGTGACGAATACCGAATTAGGAAAAAATAATTCAATGTTTCCCCACTAATTGTTAATTGTAATATTAACTTGATTATTACTAGCGCTAATTGTGATTGTAGTAAAATAATATCTTTGAACTAGATATCAATAAAAGTATTTGTGACATAAATGATTAATTGGGTAAGGCGACATCCCATGATTCCAACTCAGAGTCATCTACTTATTCTGAACTCTTCAATTAGATGATTTAATTTAAATATCTCCTAAATTGCTATTCTTATTTTTTTTATCATGAAAGATTTGTTTTTCTTTTGTCAACTTTGGGCGACAATTTTTCTATTATTAATAAATCAAGCTCCGTTCTCTGTTTCCCCTCTTTTTTTGAGCTTTTCTTTGTTCGATGATTTTCGCACATTCCACGTCAAACTACGGTTTATTCTTTTCCCCTTTTCCTAAATCCTAAATTACATTTTGCCGCATTCCTGCTCTGATGGTATTCCGAATTGCCATTTCTTCCACACCTGTTATCTGGTTCAAAGCTTTCGAATCCATTTGAAATTTATTTCTTTGATATGAAAAATATTTATACTGCACTTTTTTATATTTTTAATTTAATTTTCTTAATTAAAATTAAAAAAAAAAAATAATAATTTGATTATTATTGGTGGGTGTATAATATGATTATATATATTTAAAAATGTTTCGGCCTTTGTGCAATCATTAGAATACTTTATCATATAATGTATAACAATCGAAATATGTTTAATATATATAGAAACTAAATTATACTTTGCTCAATCATCTGAATCCTCAGCTTTTTTTTTTTTTATTTTTCCTAGCTTTCCAAATTTTTTGAATTTGTATTTGATTATCCGGATTTTTGATGTACGGATAATCGAGTTTCCTAAATATAAAATGATAAAATAAAACACTTAATATGTTTAATATATTTTTGACGTTTCGTGTCTATACCACACTCATCATCAGGATGTTAAATATACGATTAGTTTTCATTCAATCGTCAATTGTATACATACAATCCATATCAAAATATATAGGACAATTTCGTATCTTTTATTAAATAAATAGGAGAACAATATAAAATCCAGGAATAATAAATATCATAATGAAATTTATTAATTTTGGACATCCCTTAATCAAGACGAAAAAATTGTCCAAATTATTTTGATGCGGAAGATATAAAAACGTATTTAATATATGAGACCATTTTATATATAAAATTAGTTAAGGAAGCGAGAGGCAAAGAAAAATTGAAAGATTAACGTTTCAGCCTCTTCATGAGGACAAAAGGTTACAAGATATAATTGTTAGTAGCAACAATTACATGCCAGCTCTACAATTGATTGTTCACTATTAATTATTGTGGATTTATTAGCAAGAGATGGAAAAAAATGAATGTTACAAATATAAATATTTTACTAGTTATATTACAATAAATTCAATTTCTATCAAAAGAAAATCAATTGTAGAATTGTCCTTGTAGTTAACAAAATTATTAGATCTGATAACCGGACCAGAGCTAGGAATTTTATTTTTTCCTTTGAATGCCGTTTCATTGATTAATTTAAACATTCTAAACCCATTTCCAAATTATTAGTTGTATTTTAAGAATGGCGAACATGCAGGGAGAACATTCAATCGTTGCATTTTGAAAGATGTATGGAATCCTTTCTCAGCATATTAAAATACGTAGAGCCAAGCATAAATAAATAAGTAGGCTCTCGTGAAGAAACAAATATCTTTTTCTGTTCTGATGATTGAGGTGAATAACTTCGAAACGTCGCTGTTGGATTAAAGAAGAGTCAATTAATAAATAAATTACATTTTCGGTTTAACTCTGGTTTATTTGTATTAAATACAACGTTTCGGCTTGTCATTCAGTGGCCTTCTTCAGATACAAATCCCAAAGAATCTTACATCTAGAAATCTATAATTTGAAGGGAAGCGGGAAACAAGATGGTTTTCAGTCTCGATCAGCACGCTATCTAGGTTACATGATCCATCTTGTTCCTTATCTTCACATGCAAGACTTTATGATTTGTACCTGGAGGTGGCCACAGAATGACTGGCCAGAACACCGTATTTTATGCAAAAGGACCAGAGTTGAACTGGAAATGTAATTTATTTATTAATGATGACAACCGTTAAAGCTTCAATTGCATAGAATTTTATTTTCATTCACGACTTTTCTTCTTCCCATGTACTTTAAGAATATTTTTGAAGATGTATAACGTTGAAGGGGGAGTATTTATAATAAAATATATAATGCCCAGAACCTTTTTTAAATTTAATAAATTATATTAAATTTTTCTATTAGGTTAATGATTAAAATAAAATTTTTTATTTTAAAATAAAAAGAATAGTCAATTTCTGATAAAAGATTTTTTATATATAAAATAATTATTTATAAAATTTAACTGTTTTTTTTTTTTATATTGCATAAGTTTAGAGGTATTTTTACTATTTCTGGAATGGAGAGGAGTGAGGATTGTTGGGGGAAGGGATAATTGCTAAATATAAGAAGAGTCATGTTATAAAATAAAAACAAAAACAAAAAAAAAAAAAAATAAAGAAAATACTCATTGAATACATAATAAAAACTGTAGAGTATTATTTCGTAGTTTTTATGTTCAATTTTGTGAATAGAAATAAAAATTTTTTATAAATAGAGAGAGCAGAGAGAAAGAGAGAGAGAGAGAGAGAGAGAGAGAGAGAGATTGATTAGCATGTTTACACTAACGTATATAGCATAATAAACTAAAACTAATTATAGCTATATGAATAGATGATGGATGACACAATTAGAAAACCTGCAAAAGGTCTTTATGTAGATCTTTTGAGTTTATTACTTGTCAATGTTTCAGTCCTTTTTTAGATCTTTGTCAGGAGAGTGTTCTATTAAAAAGACAGCTTCTCGTTTTTATGAAAACAATTTCCTCTCTTTTTATTGGTTACTTGCTGTGAGGTCTAGTAAAATATAAATTCTTTCATTCATTAATTAATTAGAAACAATTATGAACATTTTATTGTCAAGGTTATTGGGTTACCTAAATTTTAGCAAACAAAAACAAACGAATTTAAACACTCTGTGCTATATATATGTTCGTTATACAAATTCACAATTATGAATCAATCGATATCAAATTTTACAAATTATTTCTTTTTTAAAATGGGAAGGGTTATTTTAAGTTATTTTAGACAAAGTATTTTATTTGTAGAATTATTTATAAGGAATTAATTAAAATAGACAACAAGATCAACATGAGAGCATCTTTAGTTGTTTCCTCTAAAAGAAAGGTGCATTTTCATTTATCAATCGTTAAAAAATTCAGAAAATTAATTATTTTACTTTTTAGGAGTTTAGTGGCTCCTTTGCCAAGTTGGCTAATAATTTTATTTATTATTATTTTTAACAATATTTACAAAGATACACTTTTGTATTTTTATATATAAAAAGTTTTTTTTATTGAAATTATTTTTTTATATTGCTGATAAGAAATTTCTGCCTTTTATTTATTTATTCATAAGGTCCAAGTTATTAATGAAAGCACTTAAATGGGAAATATTTTTTTGAATACAAAATACAAAAGTGTATCTTTATCTATACTCTTAATAGAAATAAAATAATGTGCTGAAATGGCAAAGGAGTCATAAACAGTAAAATAAAGAAAAATTTTTTCCTGATTTTTGTTTTAGGTTTAATAAAAGAAAATGCTCCTGTCTTCTGGAGAAAACAACGAAAGACGCTTGCCTGTTGAGCTGGCTGCCTATTTATAATTAATTCCTTTTAAATAATTGTACAAATAAAAGATTTCCTTAAAATAGTCTTCCCAAAAAGAAATATTCTATAAAATTGGATCAAGATTGATCCATTAATCGGATTTTATATAACCGACATATATATTCGCCTTTGATGCTTAAATTCGTTCGTTTTACTTGTTGAGAAGGAGGCAACCAAAGCGAACTAATTTCTGAAATCCATGATACAATATAAAAAATAATATATTAGTTTCACTGAATAAATGATCTCAAAAAGAGAAAATCAGCCAGTAAGGTAGCCTCTATTGAAATAAAACTTCCAAAAAGTATGTCACACATTAAATTTTATTTCGATAGAGGCTACTGGCTGATTGCCTCACTTTTCCCACATTTCTGATCTACGGCCTTCAAATAATATTTCTTATTAAAAATTAATAAATCAGAACTTGTAAAGTACGGAAGCATTATCTTCTTTAATATCTTTAAAACAATCTTCTGAAGAAGATCGTTCAGAAACCTCGATTTATCTAATAAAAGAAAAAGATTTGATAAAAAAAAAAAAAAAAAAAAAAACTTTTGCTATTTTATTTTCTGTCATCCATCATCCAACATCTCTCCATAATAAAATCCGCTAATCATCCCTCTCTCTATATGTAGTAAAAAAATTTGAAAAAACAAATCGAAAATAAATTTTTCAGACATTCTTTTCCTTTTCAATTATAAAAACCACACCCAGAGAAATCCTTTGATACCAATCAATTACTACTAACTTGATTCTTTCAAAACCTGAAAAATTAAACTCCAAATACACTGATTATACTAAGACACAATCTCGCCGTACTTTCACGCACACATACATACCGACACGCACACACACTTACACTCGCAGAATCTCTCTCTCTCTTTCCCTCGCTTCTTTCTCTCTTTTACCCACATACATATTTGTACATTCACACACGCATCTACGCACAACCGCACGATTTAATTTCACTCATTATTATCTACATAAATGAAAAGAATAAATAAATATTAGTTGATCAGTGATAAAAGTAAGCAACATACAAAGAAGGACCAGGGGAGGGCTCACCTTAACAGCAACTATTTCAGCATAGCCTAAAGTCCCACCCCGTAAGGTGGTCACTGATCTCTTTAACCCCTGAAAATAGCAAATAGGTCGGCATAATTTGATGCTAGACAGGCCTTTGCGTTTTTTTATTTATTTATTTTTTTTTAATGGGCTTAATATGAACATTTTGAGAAAACTATCCGATTAGGGTAATTATCATGTAAAGAGAAAACGTGTTTAGGCGTCACCTTGACGGCCGAGAATACGTCGAACCCAGGACTGCCAAGTTCGCCCTTTTGTCCTTTGTCGCCTGGCCGACCCTGCAAGTCATATTAAGCCAATCAGAAAAAAAATTTACCCCACTGTGGCGTAAAAAATAGCAGCCAAATAAAGAATAATCACCGAATTTTTAAAACAACTTTTAAGCTTATGATTAAATTTGTGTTATTTGTAATAGAGGGAGAGAGTCAACAAAGGCCCTTTTTGATTGTTGTAAGGATTCTATTTCCAATCAATAAAACTTTACACATAAAATGAATAAACTAAACCCTTTCTATTACGCATTTTTTCAATGTCTATATTAAAAAATTATTAAATTTGTTAAATTACAACAAAAAGTAATGAAAAAAACCTATTCTTAATTTATTTCTAGAGATTGGGCAAATCCAAGCAAGAGTCACAAATTAAATTCGGATTTTCGAATCGTTGAGATCTTGAATCTTTTGAATCCTGAACGTGCCAAGTTGAAGTGCAAAAGAGAAAAAATTTCTATCGAGAGCTAAATTATATAATTATATAAATTAGTTAGTTTTTGATGATGAAAGGTAGGCAACCCAAATGACCAACTCGCTAATGGAGCTGAAGATTGTGAGATATGGCAGTTTTATTTAATTTCTGAGAGGACGGGAAAGCAGCCAGGTGGAATTAAATAAAAAAGTTTTTTTTTTTTAAATTTAATTCTTGTTGACATTTCGGGCACAAATCGTGATCTTCTTCAGGAATTTCAATTGCCAAGAAATACAGATGCTATTTTATTATCATGTATATAAAAAAATATAATTCTAGTGGAGTCTTTATGTATTATAAATGCCTTTGTTGAGGGATTTAGATTGAATTCTTTTGAACATGAGAAAATATTCACCATCTGTATTTCATAACACTTCTGAAAGGAACGATTTGTGAATGAATTGTCTTAAAGCAAAAACTCTTTAAATAATTTTTCCAGTCCTTCCTGAAAATAAATAAAACACCCTGGTGGCGTAGCGTCGGTATTATACGTCCTGGGGCACATTTAGATATGGCGGTCCCTCTCTAGTAGTATTTCGATCAATTCGAATTAAAAAGAAAGACGAATAGCCGGTTGATAAAAATATTAATAAAAAGTACTGATATATAAAACGTAATATTTACAAAAATACTTTTTATCATTTATGTAGGTATTTTATAATTTAATCAATTAAATTAATATTTTAAAAAAAGTAGAGAAAAATTTATAAAATAATAATTATATTTAAATGAAATACAATTTCTGTGCCCAAGGCACTTGCCCCCATGCGCGTACGCCAGACACAGCTCATATTCTTCAGCACTATTAGCCAGGTGGCTATTTGAGTTGCCTACTTTTCAGTAAGCAAAAACGAAATTTATGAATCTTTTGGTAAATAATCAAGAGATTCGAGGGATTGAGAATTTTTCGGATTCGGCTAATTTTTGGATTCTTCCGATTTTCAATTGTTTGTAGTGCTAATTTTTACAAATCACTAGAATTTCACTAAATTTCCTTTAAAAAAACTGAAAAAAAAAAATGCATATATATTAAAAACGACATTTCATGTCTAAAGTAATTTAAAGTGTTTCATTGGAAATATCACTATTGTATTTTATTCTATTAAAAAAATATTTTTTTAGTTTAAATATGATCTTAACGAAGATGCTTTATTTTTTTATAACTGTTTATGTTTGAGTAGGTGAGGTGCGGGAAGCCAAGGATGAAATAAAAACAATTTTTTTATTTCTGCTTATCGCCGACGTTTCGAACCGCTCTATGCTTGCATCATGAGGACGGATAAGTTGTCACATTATTAATCCAGGTGACAAGTTAGGTTTTAAATAATAAATAATAGCGTATTAATAATAAATAAAGATAAATAATATGTCTCTGTTATTTATTATTAAAACTTGACATGGCACCTGTATTAATAATGTGACAACTTATCCGTCCTCATGATGCAAGCATAGAGCGACTCGAAACATCGACGATAAGGAGAAATAAAAAATTGTTTTAATTTCATCAATGGCTGCCTGCTTTTATTATCTTGGCATCTAGCATAATTTTCATCTTATCTTTTGGTTCAGGAACGAAATAAAAAAAAATCCTTTTATTCATTTTTTTTTTTAAAGAAATATTTGAAATAATAAACAATATAAGATTTTTTTTTAATTCCAAAAACTTCAAAAAATAAATATATAAACTCCAAAATTACAAATAAAACATGAAATAACCATTGAGCCAAGTTGTTTTAATTTTATTTACCCCTTGATATTTCCCCATTTACAAATTTAGAATAGAAAATGAACGATTTTCTAAAAATCATTAAGTATTATTACAAAATAAAATAAAATAACTTTGGGGGATGAGTGAAGTTTTTTTAATTACGCCACTCTAACCTGTCAATAATTAATCTAATATCTCATGCTATTTACTCTTTTCTATCGGATTTATAATACTATGGTGGCATTTTTTTTTTTTTTTTTTTTTTTTTATTAATAAATTCCGAAATATTTTTTTTAAAAACTATTCAGGCCGAAATTAAAAAAAAAATTACCGGATCTCCTTTTGGTCCATCCAAGCCGATCGGTCCCTAAAACATTAAAAAGGTGTGTGAATGAGGATAGGTGCAAAAATAAATCAAATAAATATAAGTTAAAAATAATAAAT
>JAAAKE020019805.1:0-10431 GCA_010014785.2 Anisolabis maritima | reverse complement strand
ATTTGTGCTGGAAATCTTGCTCGAGGAGCAATAATATAAAGCCGAGTAAAAAAATACATTTTTATGAGAATATAAATCACTTGGATGTGGGCCATTGAAGAAATTAATAATCGTTTCTCGAGAGAGCTTACTTGCAAAACCAATAAAAATTCAATACACAACAATAAATTTACACTTTCATGTATTTCGGATCAAGAGTCCAAATATAAGTTAAAAATCTCCACATCAATTTTTTTAGTGATCCCAATACTTTCTCACTATATAATATTATTTCATATATAGGTAAGAGAAAGTAAAAAGCGATCTTGCCTATACCCACCTAAGACAGAAACAAAAGATCAGATGGGTGGGTTTGTGGGTTCCGGGAACTTTTTTTTAAGTCTTTTTTGGAATCTTACTTACTCCCTTATTTAAATTTCGTGGCACTCAATATAATTTAATCACACAGGACTGAGAGAGAGAAAGGCATTGGCCCTTATAAAATGACGCAACCTTTGTTCTAAGGGTCTCAGAATTTGAAACGTGTAGATGTTAAAAAATATTTCTCAAAAATTTGGAGTGAAACAACTTTCATCTTGGAGTTGGCAATTAATTTAATATTACTTTTAAAATAAAAAAAAAAATAAAAAAAATTCTCTAAAAAACAAAATAAAAGCAGAGAGAAATGCAAATTAATATTTTTCAAAAAACAATAATGACCAATTGATTGTATTGTATTTCTATTTTATTTTAATATATAATTTTTTGAATTTACAATTAATATAAAATTGAAATCACGTAAAAAAATAAGATTAGATTTTAATTTCGAACAATAAATTACTATTTCATTTCTTTGTTCGAAAAGTCTTTAAAAAAATCAATCAGTGTAAAACAGGAGATAAACTTATTTCAAAATGAAAAGAAAAATTTTATTAAATTTTGGTGAAGGTAAAACTGAAACTTTTTTGCCATTTAATCATAATACTAAAAGAGAAGTTTATTCTTTAAATAAGGGAAAAAAATATTTATTTTATATATATTTATATATTTATTAATAAGATGGAAGTTAAAATGTTCCTAATAATAATAATTATTATTAAAATATTAAAATTTTTTTAAATCAAATTTTCACTTCAAATCCACAAGGATATATGAATCAGGTGGTTAGCAGGCAAAAGACAGACAGACAGATAAACAGACAACAGGCGATCTAAAATTTGCCCTTAGGAGAATTGAGGAAATAAGAAAAACTAAAAAATCGACACGTGAACACCAAATCTATCAACTCAAAAATGACCTCCGCCGCTTTAAAAAAAAAGATGGCAGCCTGTAATTAATAAAGCCTCGTCTACAATATTGGCCTATTATTTAAGTTTTTTCCAAAATTGACGGAAATATAATATTATTTTGTAATTAGTAGAGAAAATTGACAACGGAATGTAATCGAGACGAGTAATTAAGCCGAAGGTTGGTCCTTTCATCTTCACCGCATATATAGGTTATTTTTTTATTTTTTTTTTTATTTAGAGGATAATTTTTCAGCGAAAAACTCCTTCACTTGAGAAATAAATAGGAAATGAGTTTATAAAATTTTATGAGAAAATAATTTTTCAATTAAAATAGATGAAAATAAATCAATTTTAATTTAAATTTGCATATCACATCCATGTTATTAAGAATTGATAGATTTTTATCAAAATGTTTCTTAATTATGTATGTCGAGAGCAAAAAATACTAGGCTATAATATTTATGAAAAATCCATGAATATTTTATTTTATTTATTTATTCCCGAAATTCAAAAACATGTAAAAAAATTATAAATCGAAAGATAACCCTGGAGATCTATTGTTAATTAATTTCAAGGCAATCTATTGATGATCACTTCAATACAACAATAAGCCATGGTGATCTGCAAGGTGATTCAAAAAACGCGCCGGTTTTAATATTTCAATAAATATTATCAAAAAACACATTAAAAAAGAACATAAACATATTCATCATACCTTCCCATGAATGGAAAATAATATCGAGGATATGACAGCCGACCAGAACAAGGACAGTTTTTAACTAAATTGAATTTGTTTTCGTTAATTTTTCCATAAATAAACAATCTGTTGATTCAGTTGGTGCCTCATTACATTTGAGAATCTCACAAAGTCGTCTGACAGTTTTCTCATAACTTTCTCATATTTGATAAAACGTTTTCATGTTTAAAACGCGTTGCTTACTATTGTATTGCTCCATGGCAAAAGAAACAAAAAACCACTCAAAAAAAAACAAAAAAAAAACAAATCGGAATGATAATGATATAGCAAAAATGATAAAAATAGTTTTCAAGCGAACAAAAAAAGCGGATGATTCAAAACCAGCGCGCGTTTGAAATCTCCCTATATTATTAAAGAGGTTAAATTGATTAATGAAAAACACTAAAATACTTTTGAAGAATTTTTTAAATGTTTATTTAAAAAAAAAGGGTGTCTGTCAGAAATTGTGCGGTTTTTCTTTATTACCGTTATCTCAAAACTCAAATCCGAATGTATCTGGTCCTGGTGCTTTGATCTTAATTTTTATAAAAATAATTTTATCTCTCTCTCCTATCAAACTCATTTTTATTTTTGAGTTTACGATTCCCTTTGAAGCTTCATTTTAATAAAAAAACAGTGTTCCAAAATCTTATTTAAAGGAAGCGAAACGTCGTAATTCATTGTGACTAATTGGTCATGCATGACTTTCCCAATGGCCACTGATTAGTGGATCACTTGAGCAATTATTTATGGTTTAAAGTCAACATGGTTATTATCCCAAGGAATGGATTTCGTTCCGCGCCGTATTTTTTTTATTATAAGTCAACAAACAAGGAATAGTATGTTAAATAATCAATATAAATAGCTTTACTTATTAATTATAGTGTTTTTTATTTCCTTATTCCAATTGTATCGATATTAATAATATGACCAGTTAATGATTTTGCGTAAAATAAAAAAATAACGGGAAAAGGAAGAGAGAAGTAAAGAATACGGCACAAAACTTTACTTTCGTCAAGGGGACATTCTCTTACTTTCATCTGAAGGCCAGCAAGTGCCAGAAACCAACAAAGAAGGAATCTTATCTGGAAGTTAGGCCTTTATATAGATTCACGAATGTGCAATCTTTGCTACAATTCAAATTCTTTTGTAAACTAATTACAATTAATCAATAGTTTTTTAAGAAAACTGGACAAGGATGGAAAGTAGGCTAAACACTATATAATAATCAACAAAATAATTTTTTTTTTTAGTTTATTTTTCAGCTGTTGGTCAAATTAGGAATTTAAGAAGCCTGTATGATATTTGAACTCCGTCCAATTTAAATATTTTTTATTTGAAAAAATTTTAAACATTTCTACTCTATTTAAGATAACTTCAGAACTGGCCTCTTGGCGGAGGAAAAGGACCAGTTGAGCGTTGTCAGTGCTATGTAGTAAAGTGACGGGAAGTGCACGCAGTGGGAGTGAGCAATCGTAATATTTTTTATCTGGCAACGTGTGTGGTTATCTTAGCAACGACTTTGCCTGGGGAGCGCTCTGATTGGTCGGCTATCCTCCTCCTCAACTGTTCGCATCTACATGTCCAAGTTTCATTAAATAAAGCAATGAGTAATTAAAATGAAGTTTTAATAAAAATAGAATGCATCTCTTTTTTAACTAATTGGTGTCTTTAAAGAGATTTTTTTATTTATTAAGGAAAAAAGGGTTGAAATTAGGTTTTTTTTACTATTTAATATTGAAGCTTGTTAAAAAGGCCAAAATTATAGAGAAGAGGAAAAATAAAGTAGTAGTAGTAAATATATAAAATTTTTAACGTCTTTCTTGTTGTTGTTGCTGTTGGCAACAACATCATCATTAAAATATATTTAATTAAATGGCGGTAAGGAATTATACATAATAAATAAGTGAATCATCTTCTTGGTTCGGTTTTTTTAACTTTCTAACTTTTCTTTAATTCATTTTTCAAGAATTTTCACTTTAGAGAGTAAAAATAAAATAAAATAAATAGTTTTTTTTTTTTTTTTTTTTTTTGTTTCGGGAGCTGAGTGTTTCAAGCTATTAATATTGCAGACTGAATCAGAAGAACTCACGCTATCATTTTCATTGGAGATAACATATGGGCCCCATCGAGTTCTATCGCTTATTCATCATGCAATTGAGTCGCGTGACGCAAAAAAAGGTCGCCCCGTATGTTGCATCAATTATGACTGAGGATTTTCAAACTCTCATATGGCTCCCTGCTATTATCTATTGATTAACCCCGGTATTCCGTAGATGCCATCCCGCGGTTATGCTTTTATTAATTTTTCATTCAATTGATGTCCAATAATATTGCGAATGAAGACAGAGAGTGGGGAGACGTTTAGTGGAAATGCTAAATGAGTCTATTTAGAACCGCAGAGTCTTTATAATTTTATAAGCTTAACATATGGGTATAAATTCGAATAATTAATAAACAGGGTTTCAAAAAAATGGCCTGAGGTTAAAAACTAATAAACAGATGAAAACGATAACTACCTGCTTTTGACTAGAGGCAGGTACAAGGGGGACGTCAGGGGGTGGTTAATTAGCCCCTCTTTCCAAGATCTCAAAGTATTAATTTTTAAAATTCAAATAAGCCCATGTCGCATTTGGGGATTTACTCTCTTTCCAAAAAAAAAAAAAAAAATTGAAATGATTTCCTTTAATACCACTTACATTATTATTAATAAAGTCCATCGACAGCCAAATAGAAACAGGAAAGTTTAGAAAAAATCTGGTCGCCAAAAGAAGAACAGAAGAATCGGTCGAAACGTCAACAATTTTAAAAAGTAATTTCCCTGTTTTAATTTGGCTGCCTTCCATCATCCATAATCAATAAATATACAGCCATAATTTCTCACTTTTTATTAATAAATTAATAATAATTACTTAGAAAAAATATCCCAAAAAAAATTGTTTTTTTTTATCCTGAAAGGCAGATAACCAAAATAACATGATCATCCAGAATTTGATCATACTTCAAAAATTATAGACTATCTCAAAAACAAATAGCCCTCTGTACCCTGAAGAAGTGGGAAGTTTTTTAAAATAATTAATTTAAATAAATCTGGAATGATAACAACAGTCATCAAAAGTTTCTAAATGTAAATGAGTGAGGATTCTTGACACTTTTTTGTATTATAATTCAATATTTTAGAGTACAGGATAGCTACGTCATTCTCAAGGTATGTGAGATGAATTTTTCTAAAAATTTTATTTTTATTTTTATAGATGGCTAACCAAGTGTGCACATAAATGGTATCAATCCTCATTGAGGACAGGACTAAAATATATTATAATAACATATAATTTGAAAACAATGTAGATATTCTGTATTTTAAAATATGGGAGGAAAAATTTATATTTGAACTTTAAAAGAAAGCAAAGACGATGAAGTGGCTATTGATAAAGAAAATTTTTCATAGCTTAAATAACTCGTCTGAATTTTCAGGTATAACCTATATTAAAGTGCGTTTCATGTTTAAAACGAGTGTTCTAATAGAAGTATAATATCTGAATGATTTTTCTTAAACCACATCAAAGACCAGAACAGACTCCTTCGATTCTTTTTCACCGCTTTTTTATTTACGAGTATTTTTTATTTATAAACCATAAACATAGCTCGCCATCTTTTAGCTCTCTTTACACTTTTGTCTTTTTCTTCCTGGGAAAATATATTTATATAACATTTTCTAGATTTGCCTCGGCGAGCACGTTAGGATTTTTTTTCTTAGCGTCAATCATTCTTTATTTTGTTGTCTCTAATGATAATGATGATTAGAGAGTCTGGTGGCCATTGCTTATACGGTTAGAAAAAAGCATCGCTCTGCATTTCCCATCTTGCATCGGAGACATTTGGTGGACAGACAGGGAAAGGGAGATTAACACTTTCTTACTCAAGGTGACAATTTAAAAGGAGAAAAAAATAATAATAAATTCACTTTCATTAAAATAGTTGAAAAATGTTTGTTTATATAACAGAGTAAATTTTAATTCTTCATGGATATGATTTAACAAATTTATAGATTACTCACTGGCGGTTTTTAACCCTCTCAAGAGGCTTATAATTGGATCAGATTGTTAGATGATTGTTGGGTAAAGGGTGAATCGATCCCCAGGAAACATTCATTAAACTATAACCTCAGCTGCTATCCTATCTAAGGAAGAGAGAGAGAGTTGGAGTGTGTAAAGGTAAAGGACGGAAGAGTAATCCTGCAAGTCCTAGACCCATCTCAACTCTCTCTGACTACATTGTTGTCCATATGCTTTTCATAAAGATTTTAATTATACTTCATACTAATTATTATATAAAATAGTAATTTGTTTACATTTATTTAAATGAAAAAATCTCAGAACAAACTGGATCAAATTGAAAAATATTTTGATTGGGATATTTCTAAGATCTTTCTGTTTATTCTGAAGTAAGCCTCATTTTAATAAGGCCTCTTGATATTCAGTTATTAGATTAATTTTTTTTTTACTTGTTTCGACATCGGAAGCCATTTACATTCCCTCCTTATTTATTTACGCGTATAATTATTGGTTGCCAATATAATATAAATAAATTTTTGTTGCTTTAAAAAAAAAACTAGATAAAAAGAAATCTAATAAAATGCATAGAAAAAATACTAATAAATTTATGAAATTTTCTTTGATAACAAAACAGCAGGATTCCCTCGATGGGTGTGGGACCACCCGAAAAATTGCCAAAAATAAACGTAGGCTATATATTTAAATTATGATGATCCGTTGATTCTTTTTTTTTTTAACTTATTTTTATTCGAAGCCCATTTCCATTCATATATTCCGCATGATAATCTTTAAATTTAGGCAAATAAAAAAAAGCCTCTGTTTGCTTTTGATAGTTAGCTTAATTCAGTGTGCAGGGGACTGGATGATGTCGGCAAATGTCTGAAAGCCGCATTAAAGAAGCTAATGCATTCTGAACTGAGGCTCCACGCTAGATGATTGTAATTTAATAAGATCCGCTTGAGTTGAGAAGATGTTCAAAAGTCAACCTGAACACACCTGAACACACACTAAGCCTAAGAAACCAACACACAACATACTCGCGTCCATTAGGGCGGGGGGAGAGTGGGGTCGAAACACTTTTTAATATCAACAGGTTCAAGGAGTGACAGCCGAGTAACAAGCATTCGTTGCGGTCGGTAAAGTTACTCCTCCGTACTTTAAAACAAGTAAAGCCTTTACGATGAAATGAGCAAATCCGGGTGCTGTGGTTTTGAGATCAATGACTTGTCCTAGCCACCCGCCCGCCTGTCATCATCTCATCTTTCGAGACAAGTCCTACTTTTATAGTAAAAATTAAATAGAGAGAAGAAATCTTAAATTATTTCAAGTAGTCCTACTTGTTTTCCAACTTTCAGTACCTCACGACCGTCGAATCATATCGATACGGTTTGTAAGAAAACAGGCATAACTCAAAAAGTGTTTATTTAGATAAATAGCTATTTGAAAATTTTATCTAGATTTAAATGAAATTTTTTTTTTAAGTCTCTTTGGCTTTTGAGACTATATAGACTTTAAATGATATACAATATATATTATTTAAAGTAAATCCAGGCATTCCAGGCATATCTATATCATTTGGTATCCAATTGACTTAAATAAATATCTGAGATCCAAACCCACATCCCTTGACTTTTAAGGTTCCAATAACAATTACTTTAAACTCCCGGTCACGGAGGGGAGAAAGGGGGAGTAAATGAGAATTAAATCCCTTATTGAAATTAAATATTATTATCTTTTAAAAGGGCTGTGCGGAGAAGTTGGTAGGGTGTTGCCGTTCTGCACAGGAGATTGTTGTTCGCATTCCGGGATTTTTTCATTAAATAAAAATATTTAATGAAAACAAAAATATGCCCTGGATTGGAACATTGTATCCCATAAAAGAGCAACTCTACGAGGTAAATATGCCTGGATAATACGTATCGTAAATAATATTATATACACTGTTTAAAGTTTATAAGTCTGCCGAAAAGACTTAAAAAATAAAAAAATAAAAAACTCTACGAGGAGAGCGAGTTGCTGGGACACCCCTGTCCTGTGGGAAATAGATTTCTTCTCTCTTAGTAGTAGGCTACACGCGGACTCCTTCCCATCATAGAACTTTAAAAAAAATTAAATGAGAGAAAGGAGATTCTGAGGTGTCCTAGGGCGATGTTTTCCCCACTCCGCCTTGGGTAAAAACCTTTCCTGAGAGTAGCATTCTTTATCATTAAGATGTCATTTGTCCATCTATATTTATTTATATCAATATTGCCAAATAATTTAAAAATATTTTTAAAGATTTAGAGTAAAAGGACCTTTGAATTAATAGATATAAGAGAGTAAATTAATTTAATTTTTTATTGCAATTTGTAAATATTTTAAAATTTTGAAATTATTTTCCAATTATAAATAGTAAATATAATATAGGAGGGAGAAGGGAACGTGTTTCATGTTGGTGTCTCATTTATTTACCTGAGAAGATGGCACCTTGCAAAGATTACGATTACGTCCCTCGGGCAGATTGCATGATGTTACACCCCCTGGCAGATAACGGGTTGTTGTTGGATGTCGCAGGTGGAGGAAAACCCATTTCGAAAAACTACCCTTTGCCATCAACCTGGTGCCACCGAAACCCGCAATTTTCTCACCCCGGGCCCATCGTTCATCCTCTAACATGGACTAATGTTCGTTATTTGGCAGCTGGCTGATTTCTATATTTGGCCAAATTTTTTTATTTTTGTTAAACATTTAGAGAAATTTGACAAGAAACACCTGATCTGATCGAAAATTGAGATTTTGAATTTCTTTTGTTTTATCCGAATCATTAACATAGTTCTATTTGGTATAATTTTATAAATATTAAGAAAACTAAATTTGTATTTTGTTTTAGAAATAGCGATGTTATCAAGTGTTTATATATAATAATAAATATTTAATGAGAAAATGTAATTTGTTAATTTGACACGAAGGTAGAAAATGAAAGCCTTAATTTCCAAAAAATGTTATGTTTATTTATATAAATGTTTCAAACACGTAAGGAAAAATCTTCCTATCATAATTTCTTATGAAGAATTCGCTTAATTACCAGAAATCTAATCAAAAATACCGAAATAGAAAATGCCTAACCATCGTCCATAAACGTTTTATCGTGTAGTGAAGTTAACTTCATGATAATGAATGAAACAAGTAGCAACAAAGAAAATTTGCTTATATTCTTATTTAAAACATATATGGCATAAGGAGGGTTTGTGACGCGTTGGGGCACACAAATAAACTCTATGAATTCACACAAATATTATAATAACAAAGATATATTTTGAAAAAAAAAAAATCATACTTTATAATATATATAACAGATTTTGGAGCTGGATGGCTTCGGCTAACAATCGTTAATAATTTGAAAAATAGAAAAAAGCTCTTCCTCAAACGCCCCTATTCCTTAGAGGAGAGGTAAAGCTCTTGTTCCCTGATAAGAATCAATGGTTCCCGCTTATGATTTTGAAAGATAAAATTTATTTATTTATATCAGCTACCATTTAATTTAAATATTATGGAAGGAGCCTAAATGGCCTCGTATACCGAACAAGATTTTAAAAAAAAGTTCCGAATTTCTATCATCTCTCCTTGGAGGCCTTAAAACATTTATATCAGCTAATAATTATTTTTAGAACTTTTGAGATGTTTCTTTTTAAATTGATTTATACATTTTCTTATCTATATATGAAATATATAGTTAGAAAGCATTGTGATCGCCAAAAAAGTAGATGCCAAGATTTCAACGTAAATACACGTTTTGAGGCGCAATGATTCTAAAAAATGAGTCTCGCAAAATGGTCTGCCTGTCGGTGTGTCTGTGAACAAGATATTTCAAAAAAGAAAAGACGTACGAGGCTGAAATTTTATATCTAATTTAGGTATACTCATCGCATGTACTTCGAAGCTTTTCAATAAAATCGGCCAAAGAGTACTAGTACTTTATTGATGTACTTTTTTAGTTTTCTTTTTTTTTCTTAAAATTTGCTCCAACAATTTTGATTAAAATTCATATACCAATTATTTATTTATTAGATGATCTTTGAAATGCATTAACCATTATCCGCTCCAAAATTATTTGGGGCCCACCTTGTTGATGTACTCTTTTTAGTTTTTTCGATTTTCTCCTAAACTACGCTAACAATATTGATTACATTGGCTGTACATATAATAAATAGGATGATTTTTAAGATTGATTAAGTATTAATCATTTTCCATCACAAATTAGTGTAAGGACTTCAATTTTGGATTTTAAGATTAAATTTTATGACTTAGAACGGGAAGCGTCCCAGTGATCCTTGAGTTCAAGAAGGGTGAACTTTTCCTCTATCTATTATTTATTTTTTATAAAGAAATCTAT
>JAAAKE020019794.1:0-10431 GCA_010014785.2 Anisolabis maritima | reverse complement strand
AATAAATGTCTATTTTTAATATTTCAGGCCGTTTTTATTAGAATCTCATTGAACGGGATTTTATTCCTGCCCTTTTAGTTATCTGTTCATATTCAAATAAACATCTCAGCCTACCTTGACTATATCTCCCCCCCCCCCTCGCCCTCTCTCTTCATAGTTGCGCATTACTAATTGTTAGTAATCAACAAATTTATTTTCTTTCTTATCAAAAGATTTGCTTTATAAACAAACAAACAGACAGACAGATTCTCTTATAAATAATAATAGTTGAGAGGATATGATTAATATAAAAAAATAAGGACAGAGTCCAAATGGCCTCAGATGCCAATAAAAACTTTCAAAAAATAAAAAATGAAGGAATATGGTTAGTTCACTCCAGAACTTACTTGTGAATATATGGATGGTGAACACGAGTTACCCGAGCAAAGATTGGCATTTCTTCCTGCTGTCGCATCTTTTTGAAATTAATTGCCGACGCTGGGATAAGGCCAAGATGGAATATGAGTTGAGGATTATATCTTTTATTCAGGGCTGGCGAGAGTGCAAAATGAGCAAAATGGACATTTGTCAGAACCCCCACCATAAGGAAGTCGAGATCTAACATAATAATAATAATTTTTTTTTTTTTGTTTTCATTTATTTAATTCTTTCATTTTTTTATGAGAAAAATGCTTTCTTTTACAGTATAATGCTTGTCACTTCCTCATAAACAAATCAATAATAAATATAAATACTAGTAGAACTAGTGACTGTAATTAATATTTAATGGAGAATTGAAGGGAAGAGGAGCCAAAAAAAGAGTCTTCGAATGCAACTTCGGTCTTGCGAACACGTTTCGGTTCTTTTATTTCTGAGCAATCCTCAGCCCTTTCTGAAAACATGCATTTTTAAAATAGTATATACAAATATAAAAACATTATTTTGTATACCGTCTTAAGATTGCATAATTTCTTGTTCAGAGTTGGTAAATGAACATAACAATTTGCAATGTGTTTTTAGAAAGGACTGAGGATTGCTCAGAAATAAAAGAACCGAAACATGTTCGCAAGATCGAAACTACATTCATGGTCTTTCTTATGGCTATATCTGCCTTCATTTCTCCATTAATAAATATAAATTTTGATTGATTATTTATTTATTTTTCTCTTTTTACCTTTTAGTATAATATAAATAATGAAGCCAAGATTTCTCAAAAATGAAAAAATTTTATATTTAAGCTAGGCACACTCGCCGCTTTTGAATAAAATTGCCCAACGATTAATAGCACTTATTTTTATTTTTTTTATTAAAATAGTGATCTTTATCCTTAGAGCTCAAATAGGTAACTTTCCCGGGTTTTTTGCATTTAGGGGTTGGTATAGATAACCCCCACTTTTTCCAATATTTTTTATTTTAATTGATTAATAAAATGTGAGGTGAGGTAAATGCTACTTAGCAGAGAGTTTCCTGCCAATTCTTATAATTAATATATAAACCCCGATTAAGACCTCGCGTTATCTTAATTAATCTCAGCTTTTAATAATTTACCAAAGCCCTACAATGATAAACATTTTAATCTAAATAATTATTTTTTTGTAACTATTCAATAATCTTTTAATCTCTAGTCAAAATTTTATAGTTTCTTTTTACTTTTTCTTTTTCTTTTTTTTTTTTGAAGTAATAAAATAAAATTTGAAAATTTTCAAAAAACATGGAATTACTAATTAACACAATAAAAATAAAATTAAGAGTAATAATGTAAAATCAAATTATTCTTAATAACACTAAGCCTAACAAAATAATAACTGAACTACTTAAAATTGCCTATAATAACAATTCATTTATTTTATTTTATTTTTTTTTTATGTATAGAATTTAGAAAAAATAAATAATTGATTAAATGGATTTGTTGAAGGATTCCATTTGGCGTTTCGATTCATTGGAGTAAGTAAAGGAATGTATCTGACGTCAGATCAAATAAATTTGAGACAATCAATTTCGTTATTTAATATAACACAATCAGGCCTTATATAAGATATGATTACATTAGTTGTATAGTAAATCACATTTAAAATTAGAGGTTTTCGCCTTGAAATTTATTATTTATCTTGACATCAAATATATTTCTTCTACTACTACTACTAATAATAATAGCAATTTTTATTCAAATTGTTTTGGTTTCTCATTATACCTTAAAATGGTTGAGGCAGCATGGCTAAAACCCGCTGATACTGATAATACGTTTAGAAAATCGCAATTGAGGATGATCATTATTTACAAACACAAATCTGTGGAATTATTACTTAACTCTATTTGCGAGAAATAGGATCCCTTAATCTATATGATTACAAGTCAAAATTTAATTAAACACTTCAAATTTATAGTGCGGGCAAGAGTAATATATAAAATTAGATATTTTCGCTTAATTTTAATTTATAGCTAGCATTCAGAAAAAAAAAAAAAAAACATTAAAATAAATGCCCCCTCCCCACTCTTTCCCTTCGTTTGAAAAATAGAATTACGTTGGAATTAGGATTAGGCGATTTGCATGATGATATTTTTCAAAGAAGAATAGCGAGGATTGGGTTTCCCATTAAAGGGCCTCTTCCGATTTGGCCCTTAATGAGAATTGGACTCATCCTCTCGTGTAAAGATTTCGTTAATTTTGAGATTAGCTTAATTAATCGATGCTGACTTCTTTTTAGGGCGGTACTCGTACTCGGCTTTTCATATGATAAGTTGCTGGAATTCGCAGTTCTTGTGCGAATGACATTATCTCGAATCATATTGTGGTGACATTAAGTGTAAAACCTTTCAGTCTTCAGATTTCAAGTGGACTTGCCAGAATTAAATTATCTGTCCTAATTATAATGGAAATGAAGCTTAAATAATTGGAATCGAAACGAAATAGATTACATTTTTTTAACGAATATGTCTAATATGAAAAAGACTTGATTAAAAGAGAATAAGAGGGAGAGTTTACTTTCGATCTTATTCTTTCGGAGAGGATGCTAGTCAAAGGAACGAACGAACTAGGAAAAATATTTGTTTAATAACAAAGAAAAAAATATCTTCTAATTTATTTTTACTTTCCGAATATTCCGATTCAATATTAATATTTTAAAAAAGTGTATATTTGTCAAAAAATACAAACAAGTTTCTTTTTTATTTTAATAAAATATTCTATTCGTAATGGGATTTTGGATAATAAAATAATAACAAATAATGGCATATAACCGAGTAGGGAGAACATTGGGTTCCCCCCTTAGCTCCCTGAAAATCAAGTTTATAAAGCAGGCAGGTATTTGTGTAGAGTGGCAAGGCAGAGGAAATCATGGACACATTTGGGAGAGGTCTATGCCCTAAGGGGCTTGGTTCCATATATATAACAAATATACATAAATTTGAAAAACTTTATATGTTCAATTTTCAGTTAATTTATTAAGTACAAAAATACTCCAAATAAATAAATAAATATAAAATAAAAACAATATCCATTAACAGGTGTTGTTGATATACTTATCTGAAATAAAAAAAAAAACATGTCGACATAAAAAATATGATATCCCAGCACCTCACATTACTTTCTCATACCTAAAATAGTTTAGATGATTATATTCACACTAGATTTCTTTTTTTCAAATATAAAGTATTCCCTCCCCTCTTCTAGAAAATATTTCTCCATTCTCCTTCATCATATCTGTCCAATTTTACAGCATTTATTTTCAAGAGATAATGTGCGTGTAAAATTTTAATGATACCAGCAGAATGGTATTATACTATAAAATTTTTTAAGATTTTTTTGTAGAAGAAATATATATGTATATTAATCTTTTAATGTTTTTAATTGAACCTAAAAAATGAATGAATTTTTTTTATAACAGCTTATTTTATTAATTTTTATTTATTCTTGGTAACTTTCACTCATTCTTTTGTGTTATGTATAAGGTTATTCTGATGTCAGTAAATAATAAGGAAAAAAAATACTTTTTTAAAGATATTATTACAAACACTTGTTTGTTCTTTTTTTTCGGCTTTTCTTAGATAAATATATATATATAAACAGAATATATATAAATGGAATGTTTTCTCTAAAGTTTATTTTGAAAAATTGTTTATCTCTAAATCGAATTATTTTTTCATATCTATATTCAAATAAAAATATTAAATATTTGGTCTGAGTTTGGGAAGGGCGTCTGTTCGTCGAAAGGCGCTTAAAAGCTTGTTGTTATAGATTAAAATATATATATAAATGTTTTTTTTTCACAAGTGAAGGAAAAAATTTAACAATTGCAACGCACCTCTATAAATATTGTAATCATAGGCGTAGGAAGAATAGGGGCGATGGGAGCAACCTCAGGGCCCTGGTGGCGAAGGGAACGTTTCGTCTCATGCTTTCTACACATTTTGGCCCAACAATCTATGAGCATATATTATTCAAAATATATAGATGGATTTTTTTTTTGACAGGAAGAGGGGTTAATGTTGGTGAGATAGTGTTCGCCCCTATAACCAAAATTACATTTCTACGTCTATGAATTTAATTATTTGGAACAATAAAAATTTTCCCTTTTAGGCCCGTTTAATACGAATGCAGTGTTCAAAGGAAAGCGAAAAGGGAAGATTATTTGAATGATTATTTTTTTCTAGAAAGTAATCGGTTTTGTAAAAGTTATAGCTTCTTATTCTATTTTAGCTCTTCCATACTTTATTAAATTTATCTATTATTATCACACGAGATATATATATGTTCTGGAAGGTTTCCGCGGTTGATTGTTTGTGGAATAATGTTTTCCCGGGTTGGCCCGCGTTAATTGTTAAGGCCACCAGAACTTAAAAAATAAATAAATAAATGGGAAATTTATATAAATGATGAGAGAGCAAGCGATGCCAGGAGGTGCGTTCTACTCAAATGCTTAACCACAAATGAGTCGTGTTCTCTATCATCGCTTCTTGGGACTGGGAGAGGGGCAACTCCCACCACTGCTAACAATTGACGTCATACCAAACAGCCAATCAAAATTAAGCGGAGATGTCTGCTAAATGCGCGGGAACCTCTGCCTATAAAAGAACTAATCCCCCAAAAGAACTAGTTCACCAAAGACCTAGTTCACCAAAAGAACTAGTTCGCCAAAGAACTAGTTCACCAAAAGAACTAGTTCGCCAAAGAACTAGTTCGCCAAAGAACTAGTTCACCAAAGAACTAGTTCATCAAAAGAACTAGTTCACCGAAGAACTAGTTCATCAAAAGAACTAGTTCACCAAAGAGCTAGTTCATCAAAGAACTAGTTCGCCAAAGGAACTAGTTCGTCAAAAGAACTAGTTCGCCAAGAGAACTAGTTCACCAAAAGAACTACACCAAGAGACTTCACCAAGAGAACTAGTTCTTTTGGGGGATTAGTTCTTTTATAGGCAGAGGTTCCCGCGCATTTAGCAGACATCTCCGCTTAATTTTGATTGGCTGTTTGGTATGACGTCAATTGTTAGCAGTGGTGGGAGTTGCCCCTCTCCCAGTCCCAAGAAGCGATGATAGAGAACACGACTCATTTGTGGTTAAGCATTTGAGTAGAACGCACCTCCTGGCATCGCTTGCTCTCTCATCATTTATATAAATTTCCCATTTATTTATTTATTTTTTAAGTTCTGGTGGCCTTAACAATTAACGCGGGCCAACCCGGGAAAACATTATTCCACAAACAATCAACCGCGGAAACCTTCCAGAACATATATATATCTCGTGTGATAATAATAGATAAATTTAATAAAGTATGGAAGAGCTAAAATAGAATAAGAAGCTATAACTTTTACAAAACCGATTACTTTCTAGAAAAAAATAATCATTCAAATAATCTTCCCTTTTCGCTTTCCTTTGAACACTGCATTCGTATTAAACGGGCCTAAAAGGGAAAATTTTTATTGTTCCAAATAATTAAATTCATAGACGTAGAAATGTAATTTTGGTTATAGGGGCGAACACTATCTCACCAACATTAACCCCTCTTCCTGTCAAAAAAAAAATCCATCTATATATTTTGAATAATATATGCTCATAGATTGTTGGGCCAAAATGTGTAGAAAGCATGAGACGAAACGTTCCCTTCGCCACCAGGGCCCTGAGGTTGCTCCCATCGCCCCTATTCTTCCTACGCCTATGATTACAATATTTATAGAGGTGCGTTGCAATTGTTAAATTTTTTCCTTCACTTGTGAAAAAAAAACATTTATATATATATTTTAATCTATAACAACAAGCTTTTAAGCGCCTTTCGACGAACAGACGCCCTTCCCAAACTCAGACCAAATATTTAATATTTTTATTTGAATATAGATATGAAAAAATAATTCGATTTAGAGATAAACAATTTTTCAAAATAAACTTTAGAGAAAACATTCCATTTATATATATTCTGTTTATATATATATATTTATCTAAGAAAAGCCGAAAAAAAAGAACAAACAAGTGTTTGTAATAATATCTTTAAAAAAGTATTTTTTTTCCTTATTATTTACTGACATCAGAATAACCTTATACATAACACAAAAGAATGAGTGAAAGTTACCAAGAATAAATAAAAATTAATAAAATAAGCTGTTATAAAAAAAATTCATTCATTTTTTAGGTTCAATTAAAAACATTAAAAGATTAATATACATATATATTTCTTCTACAAAAAAATCTTAAAAAATTTTATAGTATAATACCATTCTGCTGGTATCATTAAAATTTTACACGCACATTATCTCTTGAAAATAAATGCTGTAAAATTGGACAGATATGATGAAGGAGAATGGAGAAATATTTTCTAGAAGAGGGGAGGGAATACTTTATATTTGAAAAAAAGAAATCTAGTGTGAATATAATCATCTAAACTATTTTAGGTATGAGAAAGTAATGTGAGGTGCTGGGATATCATATTTTTTATGTCGACATGTTTTTTTTTTTATTTCAGATAAGTATATCAACAACACCTGTTAATGGATATTGTTTTTATTTTATATTTATTTATTTATTTGGAGTATTTTTGTACTTAATAAATTAACTGAAAATTGAACATATAAAGTTTTTCAAATTTATGTATATTTGTTATATATATGGAACCAAGCCCCTTAGGGCATAGACCTCTCCCAAATGTGTCCATGATTTCCTCTGCCTTGCCACTCTACACAAATACCTGCCTGCTTTATAAACTTGATTTTCAGGGAGCTAAGGGGGGAACCCAATGTTCTCCCTACTCGGTTATATGCCATTATTTGTTATTATTTTATTATCCAAAATCCCATTACGAATAGAATATTTTATTAAAATAAAAAAGAAACTTGTTTGTATTTTTTGACAAATATACACTTTTTTAAAATATTAATATTGAATCGGAATATTCGGAAAGTAAAAATAAATTAGAAGATATTTTTTTCTTTGTTATTAAACAAATATTTTTCCTAGTTCGTTCGTTCCTTTGACTAGCATCCTCTCCGAAAGAATAAGATCGAAAGTAAACTCTCCCTCTTATTCTCTTTTAATCAAGTCTTTTTCATATTAGACATATTCGTTAAAAAAATGTAATCTATTTCGTTTCGATTCCAATTATTTAAGCTTCATTTCCATTATAATTAGGACAGATAATTTAATTCTGGCAAGTCCACTTGAAATCTGAAGACTGAAAGGTTTTACACTTAATGTCACCACAATATGATTCGAGATAATGTCATTCGCACAAGAACTGCGAATTCCAGCAACTTATCATATGAAAAGCCGAGTACGAGTACCGCCCTAAAAAGAAGTCAGCATCGATTAATTAAGCTAATCTCAAAATTAACGAAATCTTTACACGAGAGGATGAGTCCAATTCTCATTAAGGGCCAAATCGGAAGAGGCCCTTTAATGGGAAACCCAATCCTCGCTATTCTTCTTTGAAAAATATCATCATGCAAATCGCCTAATCCTAATTCCAACGTAATTCTATTTTTCAAACGAAGGGAAAGAGTGGGGAGGGGGCATTTATTTTAATGTTTTTTTTTTTTTTTTCTGAATGCTAGCTATAAATTAAAATTAAGCGAAAATATCTAATTTTATATATTACTCTTGCCCGCACTATAAATTTGAAGTGTTTAATTAAATTTTGACTTGTAATCATATAGATTAAGGGATCCTATTTCTCGCAAATAGAGTTAAGTAATAATTCCACAGATTTGTGTTTGTAAATAATGATCATCCTCAATTGCGATTTTCTAAACGTATTATCAGTATCAGCGGGTTTTAGCCATGCTGCCTCAACCATTTTAAGGTATAATGAGAAACCAAAACAATTTGAATAAAAATTGCTATTATTATTAGTAGTAGTAGTAGAAGAAATATATTTGATGTCAAGATAAATAATAAATTTCAAGGCGAAAACCTCTAATTTTAAATGTGATTTACTATACAACTAATGTAATCATATCTTATATAAGGCCTGATTGTGTTATATTAAATAACGAAATTGATTGTCTCAAATTTATTTGATCTGACGTCAGATACATTCCTTTACTTACTCCAATGAATCGAAACGCCAAATGGAATCCTTCAACAAATCCATTTAATCAATTATTTATTTTTTCTAAATTCTATACATAAAAAAAAAATAAAATAAAATAAATGAATTGTTATTATAGGCAATTTTAAGTAGTTCAGTTATTATTTTGTTAGGCTTAGTGTTATTAAGAATAATTTGATTTTACATTATTACTCTTAATTTTATTTTTATTGTGTTAATTAGTAATTCCATGTTTTTTGAAAATTTTCAAATTTTATTTTATTACTTCAAAAAAAAAAAAGAAAAAGAAAAAGTAAAAAGAAACTATAAAATTTTGACTAGAGATTAAAAGATTATTGAATAGTTACAAAAAAATAATTATTTAGATTAAAATGTTTATCATTGTAGGGCTTTGGTAAATTATTAAAAGCTGAGATTAATTAAGATAACGCGAGGTCTTAATCGGGGTTTATATATTAATTATAAGAATTGGCAGGAAACTCTCTGCTAAGTAGCATTTACCTCACCTCACATTTTATTAATCAATTAAAATAAAAAATATTGGAAAAAGTGGGGGTTATCTATACCAACCCCTAAATGCAAAAAACCCGGGAAAGTTACCTATTTGAGCTCTAAGGATAAAGATCACTATTTTAATAAAAAAAATAAAAATAAGTGCTATTAATCGTTGGGCAATTTTATTCAAAAGCGGCGAGTGTGCCTAGCTTAAATATAAAATTTTTTCATTTTTGAGAAATCTTGGCTTCATTATTTATATTATACTAAAAGGTAAAAAGAGAAAAATAAATAAATAATCAATCAAAATTTATATTTATTAATGGAGAAATGAAGGCAGATATAGCCATAAGAAAGACCATGAATGTAGTTTCGATCTTGCGAACATGTTTCGGTTCTTTTATTTCTGAGCAATCCTCAGTCCTTTCTAAAAACACATTGCAAATTGTTATGTTCATTTACCAACTCTGAACAAGAAATTATGCAATCTTAAGACGGTATACAAAATAATGTTTTTATATTTGTATATACTATTTTAAAAATGCATGTTTTCAGAAAGGGCTGAGGATTGCTCAGAAATAAAAGAACCGAAACGTGTTCGCAAGACCGAAGTTGCATTCGAAGACTCTTTTTTTGGCTCCTCTTCCCTTCAATTCTCCATTAAATATTAATTACAGTCACTAGTTCTACTAGTATTTATATTTATTATTGATTTGTTTATGAGGAAGTGACAAGCATTATACTGTAAAAGAAAGCATTTTTCTCATAAAAAAATGAAAGAATTAAATAAATGAAAACAAAAAAAAAAAAATTATTATTATTATGTTAGATCTCGACTTCCTTATGGTGGGGGTTCTGACAAATGTCCATTTTGCTCATTTTGCACTCTCGCCAGCCCTGAATAAAAGATATAATCCTCAACTCATATTCCATCTTGGCCTTATCCCAGCGTCGGCAATTAATTTCAAAAAGATGCGACAGCAGGAAGAAATGCCAATCTTTGCTCGGGTAACTCGTGTTCACCATCCATATATTCACAAGTAAGTTCTGGAGTGAACTAACCATATTCCTTCATTTTTTATTTTTTGAAAGTTTTTATTGGCATCTGAGGCCATTTGGACTCTGTCCTTATTTTTTTATATTAATCATATCCTCTCAACTATTATTATTTATAAGAGAATCTGTCTGTCTGTTTGTTTGTTTATAAAGCAAATCTTTTGATAAGAAAGAAAATAAATTTGTTGATTACTAACAATTAGTAATGCGCAACTATGAAGAGAGAGGGCGAGGGGGGGGGGGAGATATAGTCAAGGTAGGCTGAGATGTTTATTTGAATATGAACAGATAACTAAAAGGGCAGGAATAAAATCCCGTTCAATGAGATTCTAATAAAAACGGCCTGAAATATTAAAAATAGACATTTATT